>LUCH01005452.1:17750-41429 GCA_013368495.1 Paragonimus heterotremus | reverse complement strand
ACGAGCAACTGAATCGAAAGCAGCTTTCAGGTCCAAAAAGACCACGACTGTCGGCTGTCTGTAACAGTGCCAATGCTCCAAGATTGGTCGCAAGGTAAAAATGTGATCTACGCACTCCCGACCGAATCGGAATCCTACCTGTTCGCGTATCTGACTTTCTCTGGGCTTAGTGAGCCGACGTAGAATGAGGCCAGTGAGTAACTTGGGCGCAGTAGACACCAAACTGATGCCTCTGTGGTTGTCACATAGACTTCGGGCCCCCTTTTTGAAAACGGGAATGACTGTTGATAGGCATCAATCACGAGGTGCCTCTTCATTTTCCGAAGTTGTCTAGAGGAGTTACGTCAGTTCTGATATCAACCTCTCCTCACCATCCTTGAAAAGAGAAGGAGAGAGAAGATCTGGTCCAGGAACCTTATTACGCTTCAATAACTTGAGCTCTAGGACCACTGCTGCTCCCGACGGAGGGCCATCTGGATCGCACTAATTGACCACTCGGGTCCCGTCGTCCACAAGTTGTGGTTGTGGCCAACGGAACTGTTCTTTAAAACGTTCAGCCCATCTGTCAAGTCGGTGGGGTTGACTAGTGATAAGTGAACTATCTTTTTCACATATGATCTCAATTACACCGATTCGACGGCCAGCACAACCACGGGTCAGGGAAAAAATCATTCTGTTATTCCCAGATAAAAAGGCTCTTTCCATCTTTTTCAATTGTTCGACCAAGTATTGCTCACGATCTTTGCGCAAGCTTTTAGTCAGCTCGACGATCATCATCATATTCAGAACCAGGTGGGATCGATCGACGCCTGTTCATAAGGTTTATCGACGTGACGGAAATCCAGTTCTGTTGCAACTGATCAGCACCTTCGAAACATGCTTGTTCACAGCGTGCATTTATAGCTGCGGCGATTTGTTCCCATTGTTCGTTAGGATCACTCACCTGACTCGAACTGGGCAACTTGTCCACCAACGCCTTTTGGTAAGCGTCCTTTACACTCTCATCGCTCGAATGCCAGTAAAGTATCTTACATTTAAGAAAGTATGTCCTCCGGACAAAACAAAACGGGCACACACAACAGTATGGTCCGAGTCCGATAACTGCTCCAAAAGGCATGGCAGTCTAACAGAGTGGCGCCACCTGTAACTGACTGCCATATGATCCAACTGTGTCCACGGCTGAGAATCACACGGAGGTCTCCATGTAACACCGTGCTTCTTCCTGTGTTGGAATGCGGTGCTCGAAATATAGAGACCGTGAGATGTGCACAGGTGCAGCAGTCTTTCACAATTATCAGTGCGTTGTGCTCGGACAGCAAACATACCTCCCAACCGCTTCTCATCCGGAGAAAGACGACCAAGCTGAGCATTCAAATCGACTGCTAGTATGTTGATATTTGAGTGTTTACTTTGCTTCAGAAGGTCGATGAAGGCGTCATAGAACGCATCCTTGCTAGCATCCGAACAGCTGTCCATTGGTGCGTACGTCGATATAATGAATGCGCAACGCCCCTGCTGATTTGGGTCGACAAACTTTAACCGACGTATTGAGTCTGACAGTGCACAGGCGGCTGTTCACTGGAATCCAACCGAGCAAGCATTGCTCCGCCCTGGAACTCAGTGCGAATCCCACTTCAGCTTGACCGCGAGATGCAGCTTCGGCGTCACCAGAAACTCTGAGACAGAAGCGCTTGGATCGACAGTTATCTAGAGGTGAGCTCAAATAGATAACCGTGCTAGAATCGTAGACTCGCGTCTCCGACACACAGCACACATCAAGTTCCAGACTTGAGAGAGTATTTGCCTGAGCAGCTTGCTGACCGACTTGTCGGAGAGTGCGGACATTGAAGGCGCCAATGTTTACCAGTTGTCTTGGCCTCGGAAAACAATTATCGCCCGAAGGTACATGGAAGTTAGAAAACATGGGAGGTAAAATTGTAGGAGGAAGTTGTGTTGGGTGAATGGTGTCATTGTCGGTAGAACTAGAACTTCTGATACTTCCCGGTTGTTTATGCCGCAAAAGGGGGTTGACTTGAGGAACCCCTCCCCGTGTCTCTGATTCAAAAGTCTGACCTGCGAGACAACAGGACACAGGGTTTTCCTGGGGGACTCTACCCGAAACTAATGACTCAAGAGTCTGACTCACTTGGCATTGATGGGGCTTGCCTATCCCGAGGGCGTAGTGAATAAGACCTTGATGTCTCATTCTGGGCACTGCCACGCGCAATGAGTGTACTGGAAGCGACATCGTGCTTGTGGATGATATCGGATTTTTTTTCGATCGTATTGGATAATACGTCGGCGGTCACGGTCAACCGCGACTCACAAAGCCAGTGGCTAGAGACGTCAGATGAGATGGCGGCTAACCGAGCTCAGTGGCGTGAATGTTGTCATTGTCTGACCGAGTTGTCTGTTAAGTGAGTGCACTTAATGATGCAGTGCACTAAAAACCGCAAGGAAGCTGTCTTACTGTTGACGCCTTACTTTCACTTACAGCTTGGTTGTTTGTTTGCAAGCTGTAGGCACCTTGACGTTGGATATCTGAATATAAACATAGCTACCTTCAGTATTCTGGTCCCCTCTCTTTCTGACTTTTTTCCTGGCTGGGGCTTGCCTTTTCTCTATTGCTATATGACAGTCAAATATCGGCGGGAGCCACTGATATATCTCACGAATGATGATTGTAGTGATGATAGCAAAAACGGAAGACACACCGTCATTACATACCCGTCCTTTCAACAACAGTCGGACACCTTTTCGAAGCCACAAATGAAACAGGCTAGCGATAACCGCAGGCGCCTATGCTATCTTTGCTGACATCTCTTCAGCAATATTACAAGCTGGCAAGATATTCCCACCCAAATATGTGAAACTGGCCGTATTATCTAGCGAATTGCTTCTAACGAAGTAAGTATAGATGAGAATCCCTCAGTCTTCAAATAGCAGGTTGCCTTTTGAAGTCATGAAGCGCATTCCATACAAACCAGCCCGGTCGCTCGCCGAGTGTTAGAAAGAGGTTGATATCAGAACTGACACAACTCCTTCAGACTGTTTGGAAAACTGAAGGGGTACTGTGTGATTGGTGTCTCTGAACCATAATTCTCGTTTTCAAAAAGGGAACCCGAATTCCGTGTTACAAGTACAGAGGCATCAGTTTAGTGTCTGTTGCGTCCAATTTACTCACTGGTCTTATATTATGTCGGCCCATTGAACCCAGCGAAAGTCGGACACGTGAAGAACCGGCAGGATTCCGATCTGGTCGTGGGTGCGTTGATCACATTTTCACGGTGACAGATTTTGGAGCATCGGCTCTCTTATATGCAGCCGACCGTCATGGTCTTCTTCAAGCTGGAAGGCCGCTTTCGATCCAATTTGCTCGTAACCCTCTCTGGAACTACCTTCTTCGCATTGGAATACCATGGGAATATGTAAATCTGTTGAGATCACTGTGTGCTCACTTTATAGGCAGAGTGAGAGTTTATGGACAACTGTTTTGGGCGTTCATCACTTCCAGTGGTGTTCGTCAAGGGATGTCCGATCTCCTCCTTCCTGTTCACTTTTGTCATGGATGACATTCTGGAAAGTGTGCTTGCGAAGTCCAGTGAGTTTGGTGTTGAGGTTCTTCCTGGTGCAAGCTTGACAGACATGGAATATGTGGGTGATATCTTCGCTTAGCTCCTCTGCTGAAGACATACGGATCATACTTAACACGATGAGTGACCGGGCTGGTTTGTATGAAATGCGCTTCGCAAGCCCAAAGTGTACAGTGCTTCCTAATGACTGGAGAATTCCTCCACTCACGTTCTTTACTACAAGCAATCCGTTTGAGAATTTTGATGCCTCCACCCACTAAGGTAACGCTATCTTGCCAGCCTGTAATACTACTGATGAGATGTGAGCAAAGACACGAGTTACGTTTGTCAACTTGCGTCATCTGTGGCATCGGAAAGACGTTCGGTTGTCGCTGAAAGGAAGAGTATATAATGCTTGTATACATTCTGTTCTGAATCTGTGGTTCGGAAACAGGGTTTGTTCGTAATGAAAATATCAACAGGCTTACTGTGTTTGACCATCGTTGTCTCCGCCAAACAGCCCACACTAAGTGTACTGATCGCGTGAGCACTATAGCAGTTCACCGACACGTATTCCGGAACACTCGAGATGCACGGCCAATTGGTCAATTACTCAGGTTGCGAAGCCTGCGATGGTTGCGTCATGTAATCCGTATGCCATCTGACTGTTTACCATACCGGTCATGATATATTGTGATCACCAACAGTTGGGTAAAATCGGGTGGTAGTCAAGCAACAATATGGTCACGAAATATGAAGACCCTGATTGTTTCACTGAGCAAAGTGGATAGGTGTCGCCTGCCTGGCTGGGTTCCTCGTGACCACTCAAACCGCTGATTAGAGACCCTATCCGAGGTGGTGGTGTGTCGTAGTCAACAGTATACCTGCATCCATGTCATTTCTAGTTCTTTTGCCTAGTCTTTTATTGCTATTACTATTATTATTATTACTGTTACTCCACCTCCTTTTCAGAAACGTTCCGTCTAGGATGTTCCACGTCATTATTGAGTCCGAATCACGTTACCTCGCGGTCAGGCTCATAACTGTTGTGAAAATCATGATGTTGGTAATGAGTATTCACCTTGTTGAGCGTGGCCTGCGCGCACTCGACAGAGGAGGTAACCGAGACAGTGCTACTCGCATATTCCATACCGATCAATGTAGCGTCGAGAATGAGACCCTAAGCTCATTGGATTTTTCAAGCGAACCTTGCAGAATATCGTCCATGACGAAATTGATCAGGATGAGTGAGATCGGATCCCCCTCCCAAGCACCATTAGAGGTGATAACCGCCATTCTGTACTCTCGTCTATTGCTCAGCTGAATGAAGTGTGAGGGACAACCTTGTCGACCAACGCGTGAGTTGTGTACTTGTTGGGAAAAGACATTTTTCCTAAGAATTCGCCGTATTCCTCAAGGAAAATGGATTCTTCATTTTTGGGAATTTGAACGTCCGCCAGAATTCTCGAACACTTCAGAATTTGTGCTCGCCCCTGATTGGTCTGTTGAGTGACCTGAGCCCCAAGGCCGTTTATAACCTATAAATACGGCTGCTACGAACTATTTTGCCTTCGGGCCGAGCAGCAAATTAAGCTTACCGAAAGGCCATCTTTTTCCTTACTTGTTGGGGATTCTAAGCTGCGAGAGTTTGAATTCGATAATTTTTTTCTGATTTTCGTACCGTTTTGCGATGTCGTTGCGTCCGTTCGTGGTAGAGATACTGCTCGCGGTTCTTGCTTTCTTGTCTTTCTCCATCAAGAGGGACGTAACTGTATTAACGTGCAGTCTACATGTTCCGAGAAGGCATGCTGTGATTTCAACAAATTGACGTATTTCACTAATACTTCTCTAATAAAGAAGCGGTGCCAGAATGTAAAACGGACCACCAAATCGAAAGCAGTCCATAGGTGCGGAGATAACAAGACCATTGGCTGAGAAAAAGAGTATCGATACTTCATTGAAGGTCGCTAGGCAAATATGTATCCAGTACATTGGAGATCAGGTTGGAAGCTTGTCTGTCCCCATATTTGGTTCGCGTTGTATCTAAAAAGATGCCATATCGTGAGTTTCCGCGATATCTTCGGTTAGGCAGAAACAATACCAATACCTTTGTAATAATCGTGGTATTCCGGTCTCTTTGCTGCATGTTGGAAGACAGAACACCTCCACAAAATCCCGTATGAGACGAAGGTATGGTCAGTTCAGACGACAGTCTGTCGTCATCTATGAAGAAAAGATTTGGATAGAGAGCCTCACTACACTTCAATAATTTGAGCTCCAAAGCCACTGGAGTATCCAACAGGAAATTATGAAGAATGTCGTAATCTAAATACCAGGCTTGGCGAATAGCGGAACGCAAACCACCAACCCGCGCTACTGAACTCATCAATATTCCCAACAATCCTACTGTTGTCGTTACCGATAGCCGAATGAGCTGGCTCAGATCGGATGACTTGTTTCTTAAAATGTTCAACCTATACATCAGTTTGTCACAACAAACAGCAAATTTCTGAACACCAACCCTTTACTCATAACCTTGATTATCACGAGCAGCAGGAAGGAGTATTTGGTTATACTTTGATAAAAATCCAGCTTCTCCATATCTCCAGCTATTCTAGCCAAATACTCCTCACGGTCCTTATGTTAACCACATTTTACACCACGGCCGTCATTGGCGTGTTCGTGACCAGACCATCAGCCAACGTTTGTTCATAAGCTCCGTCGAATAAACAGAAATTCGGATCTATTGTGTCTCTTCTGTTCTTTTGGAACGAGCCTCTGTGAAACGGATTTGCATAGTTATAGTGAAATCTACCCAGCACCCGTTTGAATTGCACCACCACTGTAGCCCAAGTGGTATGATTTACTGATGTCTAACAAGCGTTTATTGCAGCCTCATCGCTCAGGTTTCAGTTGACTCAGGTGCAAGAGGATTATTTCTGAGCAAACGATAAAATGAGGTGGGCTTCAAAAATGCTCGATTACATCAACGAATTTTGGAGTCAATTGCGATCCACGTAGACCGAGCCACCGCCAGTCAGCACGAGATTAATGTCAGCGTTCAACAACCTGTCAGCTGGTCTCCTAAGATATATTTACTACTTATCTAAGAGTTCCCCTAAATTATTCTACTTCCTGCATGTTTTCTCTGATGATGTAACTCTCCGTTGATTTTCTAATTATCTAGCCACCTTCCTAGAGTGTCACAACTTTTATCAACTCAAACTCTAGCCAACACACACAAACAGTAACCTAAGAAAAAACTGGAAGCGAAAGTTTTCGAATACAGTAAACCTCAACCATTCAAAATCCATTCACACCGCTCGTTTTGGCACTCCATATGTTTTGTACCTCTTAGTTTTGATTTCAATTTTGCCCTGTGTTCCCCTGACCCACCTTCCTTGAGTTTACTCTTTTCTCACAAGCCATCTTGGTCCAACGACGCTTAGCTTTCGGCTACACACGCATTGCGAAGAACTGGTTCTGATTTTAGAGACCGTAGATTTTGCACTTTTATTAATTATCCACTTTAGAAAAAGTCACATTTGTTTCACTTCGGAATACTATTAACTCTTATGAGGCCACAAGATACGATTATTTTTGCGCAATACTGAGGAATACACCGTAACTTGTTGATGATGCACTGCCTCGTTATATATGTGTAATATTTTTGCACGATTAAAGCTACTTGAAGTGGCAAACGCAACACGATGACTTGAAGGCACGGCACTTCTCGGTTGCTCAGTTCGAGAAAGAGGTTAACAAAGGGCCCCCATTGGTAGCTTACGGTTCATAAACTTAACCTTTAAGGTAGCGCAACGAAGCACGAACTTCTCAGTCCGTTGGGGGTCGATAATCACTAGTTCGGTTCGTACGCCTTTCGAATAGATTCGATCTATCCAGGATACCAGCGCACCTTACATGTGATCAACGAAGAGGGCAGCTCAGAAGTTCGAAGATTCACTAGGGGAAACGGATTTGGTAAGGTAAATCTGCCTAGCCAGGAGGCCCTAGACCAATAAGGGTGTTGCAACGTCTTCGTCTTGCTCCCGAGGGACAGCGACAAAAGTGGCTCATACGCTTTTCGAATAAGGTTCATTCAATCAAGTTATCGGCGAACCTTCTGACCGGGGTGATTCATATACCTTCCTCAAGAGTTGTTCATGGTTGGCGAGACCGAGGATGTCCACATGCTATATGGAAAGCATATTAACGGGAAGTCGGTGCGCTCCCACTAGGGTCTGTTAAACCCTTTCGTGGCTGGGTAAGATGTTTCACATCTTTGTGCCGTCAGATAGTTGACGTGGCATTTCATAGAAGATCCGACTGCCAACAGTAAATCCATTACGCCCCAGTGTAACTGCAGCCCATTGACCGAGACGACTTATTCGCCGAGAGAACTCTGCTTAGTTTGTAATTAACCCCCACGTACCCGATGGCACCTTGCCATTAACTCGCCTTGATTTTCAGTAAACTGTTATTGAGATATATGTGTTCACTTTAATCCAAACGCTTCCATATTTCAGGCTGAACATCACCCACAATTGATCGCAGCTTTCGCATTCCCGCAGACTTTCCAGTCGGCCGCTTTCAAAAAAAGCACTAGACTCGAGTCTTGCTCTCATTAGAGCTCGTCAGTAGTGCATCGAGACTATCGGGCAACCTGATCATTACTCACAAGCGAAAGTGGTTGAACGTTCACATGTGATAATTCGGTCGTGCCTAATGTGAAGTCAATGACGCAGTGGTAAACACGGTTGTCTCATGAAAGCCTGGCCGGAGTTCTAGTCCCGTCAGTGGTGATGATATGCACTACTGACGAGCTCTAATGAGAGCGAAACTCGAGTCTAGTGCTTCTTTTCGAAAGGGGCCTACTGGAAAGTCTATAGGACTACGACAGCTGCAATCGATTGTGAGTGATGTTCAACTTGAAATTAACCAAGTCTCCAACTACTCATCAGTAATTTTTCCTATTTCTTGGATGATACGTGAGAGGTTGATTGTTCACATATATGCGGATCGACCTCACTGCTGTCTGTTACTAATATTCAGTCGTACAGTTTTTGTTTATTATTAGTAACCATTCAATCGATTCTACTGTTCCATCTCAAGATATAACTTATCACTATGGAATCTGGTGCAACCGTGCGTATACATCCAATTGTTTTGGCATCTATTGTGGACGCTTATGAACGCAGGGGCGAGAACTCAGAAAGGGTAATCGGAACCCTTCTCGGTAAGTGCTTTACATTGCTAAATAATATGCGCACGTAACCCAGGCTCCGTTGGCAAAGGAATGATTGAAGTGACCAATTGTTATTGTGTTCCACACGAAGAAACAACTGTGGCAGTGTCTATGGATTTCGAATTTGGAAAAAATATGTATCAGTTGGAGCGGTTGGTATGTGTTGTTTATTCTGACCATGTCTAACTTCACTGTCTTTAATAGATAAATCGGAACCAAAGGATCGTTGGTTGGTATGCTACCGGGAGCGAGATGACGGAGTATTTTAAGGTCATCCACCAGGACTACTATATGCAATCTGTGAATGTGGATGTATTGTTTTTGTTGGTCGATACCAGCCTGTCTATCGGTGACCGAATGGGACTGAAAGCCTATCTGAGCAGACCAGTGGGTATTCCCGGAGGCACTCGGGGTATCATTTTTGTGCCGCTGGACGTTGAAATTGAATTCTATAATGCCGAACGGTGCGCGGTGGATATGATGGCTTCTGCAGTTAATCCGAAAAGCAAATTGCGACCCGAGGTTTGTTTAGGTTGATGCGCGCATGGATATATATATATATATATATATATATATATATATATATATAACGTCACAATAAATCGTTCACTACTCAGTATGTGCCCTTTTTAACATGTTATACGTACTCTTTTCACATTACTGTAACGATTGTAAGATAGAAATTGAGTTGAAAATTGTAACCTCAACAATTAGTGAATGAAAAAACGGTTCAGAGAATGTGGAACTTTACAACACGTACACGTTTGCAGCGAGTTTGCACCCTATCCGATTGTGTCGTCGGACGAAGGGGTTCTCTGAACACTAGTCTAGTGCAGGCCCTAGCGTCAAGGCTTCCATACTCCCAAGCCATATCATGTATTGATCAATGGATTCCTGCCTCCATCTTAATGTGGCATACGTAAACGCTTACAACGACGTGATAAGCGGTCGGATAACATGTAGATCAACATCGACTTTGTGATGAGAGATTTTTACTCTCAGTGGTCGGTAGAGTTTGTCCATCTCGCTAACTAGCTTCGCTGTTGAGCCTACATGGTTTTCCAACAACGCGTGGCTGGTGCTTCAGAGACACCGATTATCAAATACAGACACTCTGATCTCCCTCTACACTAGTTAGTCAAGGTTCATAGGCGTATATAACTGTTTGTACAAATGCATTGCACAGTCAGCCGTTCTAAGAAAGACTCAGATCATACTGTCACCATAGGTGATATAAACATCGTTCAACGAAGTGGTCAGTTGTGTTCACAGGGACCAACTACTTGCACAACTCTTTCAAACTATTCTGGAGCCGCAGTGAACGCGTGGTGATTCGTTGACAAATGGATGATCGACTTCAACCTGTGGTAAAGTAAATGTAACAGCTAACGAAAGTAACTCATATACCTCCTACAATCTAGGGTCCTACTGGATGTGTCTGAACTATCCTTCGCACACTCATAAATTGTGAGTTCAGTTCCCTGACGTGTGCGGTGCTACATAACTTCACTGAGGTTAGTTGTTTTTATGTGTACCAGATGTTGATAGAAGAGATATTTAGTGGTAGCCGAGGTTTGACCCAAGACCCTTATCATCGAGACGTTAATCTTGTCTGTAGTAGCAGTCTTCCTTCTGGCTTTCTTTTTCTTTTTGTTCTGTATTATGTCCAGTTGTTTAAACATTTCGACTCATATACGCTTATCTTTTTCTGTCTGCCAGCTCGGTGATGATATGCTTCATCTGTTCCAAATGTCACAACATTTGACTACTATGCTAGAACAAGTGATCGCCTATGTGGATGATGTGCTCAATGGAAAAAGGCCTGCTGATCCGAATATCGGTCGCGCTATCGCTCAACTCATTCTATCCATACCGAAGCTTGATCCGGCCCACCTGGATACATTGATCAATTCGAGCTACAAAGATCTCTTGATGATCACTTATCTGACAAATCTGATCCGGACACATTTAAAGCTGTTGAGTTTGGCTCAGTGATTCCATTTCGACCTAAATCAGACCGTTTGTGAATTACTTGACTTTGCACGGCTTTCTTCCAAATTAAAATGGATGCTTGATGGTCGATCGATTTGTGCTCAACTCCGATGGGTTTTTAAGAAAGAATGTCAGCCATTTGCATTGTTTCATTGCATTGATTTGGGTTCAACTGTGTTGAGCTTCTTTTCATTTCGTACATTGAGGTTGCCCTCTCTCTGTACGTAGCACGCGTGTAAGATACCCTAATCACATGCCGGTCTTAAGCTTCCCAGTCAGTTCCTGTGCTTTTGAAGCACTTTCTTGCGACCGGGGTCTAGTGCCTATCGCTTGTTTTTTCTCGCGGATCCTTTTTTGCGATGACGGAGTGTGTTTTATTATGCCTCTAAGACCCGAGGAAAGCGCATTTAATGATTTAGCTACAGAACCAAATTTTTCATTACCAAGCCAATTGACGGTATTGTTCTTAGGAAAGCAAACGCTCTGTTCACCCACTCCTAATAGTGGGCTTCTTCATTAATGTAGCAACAGTGAATGAGTATAGTTTCTTTCAGGTCAACTATAGTTAGATTGTTGATGAAGAAACAGTGCGTTGCTACCTGAAGCTTTCCAGTCCGTTACTTATTGTTTGCTGCTTCAAGTGTTTTCGTTCCTTACCGAAATTTGTCTCGAACACTTTGGTATGTTTAAACGTAGCAGTGAGAATGTGGACACTGGTATTTCCTCTTCAGTACTAAACCACAAAAACCGTGGATAAAGAACCAAGAAATAGCAAACGGAGTGAAGAATACTGTGCTAAGCCATTAAGTCTATAAGAGTCTAAGGTTTTTGTATACATATTGTTGGCGTGAGACAACTAAATGTGACCGCCTCAGAAAAACGTAAGAAGCGCGAATTGGTGTGACGTATTATAACCCCGAATGTTGATTCGAAGTTTATCCGGTGACATGTGGCCAGTATGTTTGGAAGTTTGCGAGAATCCCTTCCCAGCTTTGTGAGAAAAACCAATTGTTCTGAACCTTGATATGTATGGCGTGTGTTTAAGTGGTTGAAGTTTACTACTATTGTCAATCGAACACCGTCTATAATTATACATAATAGCTATCACATCCACCTGCGAATAGCTTCGATCTTAATGTCATTGGTTTGACCTAGCAAACTCGAACTTCACTTTCACTGTAGGTTCTGGTTTCGACCGCATATTACACTACTGGGTATTGGTTGTTTCGCCTTGCGTGCATTAAAATCCGATTAGCTTGGCCTGTAAATGAATTTGGGTGGTTATACAGAACGTTTCGAATGCCATTTAGTGTTGTTTAATGACGTCATACGGCACAATGAAACATGGTCTCATTTAGTCCAGGACAACCTCTGTTCGTCTGCTTATTGTTTAATCTGGTGTGGAGCTCGTGTTACATATGGCGCATCTGTATGTTTGGCGATGTGTTGCTTAGTTGGTATGCTGTTTATTTTTAAATTTTGATTTGGCGCTCGTTCCCCTAATTCCTTGCCCCACTTTTATTATGGTATCAACGTCGTTGTACGTTATAACTTTTTTTCCTCTGCTGGTTGAAAAAATTCTGTGTTTGCGGATGAGTCTTTGGGATTATTTTGAAGTTTTGAGCACATTGTTCTTTTAATTGTGGAATTATAACGTTGCTGTTCTCCAACAACTTTTGGGTGTTCCGCACCTTCATTGGAAGATTGACTAGCTCGTTGCCTTCGTTGGGAGATTGAGTCGAATTATATTTGTTTGAGTTGATCAACCGTAAACACCGTCCGTCTCGGTACTACCAGAGATTTTTCCCTAACACTTCTTTCGGCATATTCATATTCCGTTTGTCCGGATGGATACAGTTCACCTCAGTTTGTCAATTCCAACTGACCACTTCCACGAAACCTCATCCTCCCAAGCCAATACTCCCATCGTGACTGATTTCGTCTTTATTTGGACTTACCAGATGCAGGGGTTAACTGAACGAATGTTCACAGAAGACTATCAGTCTGTTGAATGTAAACGTCATATCGTATCGCAACGGTTTCCAGTTTGAAGCTCCATTTCTGCTCAGTGAACAATTCAAACAGGTGCGAAGTCAGCACAGTCGAATGTGTCAGTTTGAGAGAATGAGCATCATTCGACACGATAAAATTCTTGTTGTTTGGTTGTGCTATCTATAGCAATTTGACTTATTCAGCTTAACAAAAGTGCCACTTTTTTGCCACTTTCCGGAGCTGTTATTCGTTTCGTCCGCCATTTATGTCTTCTGCGCTGATCAGACACTCCGTGATATCCACTCCCGCCTCCTCTATACTGATCATTCTGACTAAAAATGCGGAATTTTATGCGTGTAAGATCCTGTAGGTTTTTATCTCAATGTGTGTGTGTGTGCATATTGCGCTGGTTGCGTTTGCCGTTTCTTACGTGATCAGTATGACTATACAACTCGATCATCATACCACGTTAGCAACACTAATAACTGTGCTAGAACTGAACATTCATACACAGCCTTGTTTGTTCGGTATGAAGGTCAACGAATGATGATCATGACTTATGGATTATTCAGGCTTTTCGAATGACCGATGACCTCCTGAACAGTTCAGCTGGACGCGTTCGGTATTCGAAGTATGCCCACCATGGTCCTCGATTTTGCATATTAACAACCATTCTCATCACTATATTGAGAGCAATTTAACGTCGGTTTTCTATCTCGTTGTCAACAACAGCCACCTCCAACTGAAGATGATAGAGTTCTAATGCTCTGATGATGGTTGGCTCTGTAATCTTACACATGTCGAGTCGCATCATAAACCAGTAAACATGATGACCATCGCAGCATGTGCACTGAACTCGTCTTCGAGAGGTTTTTACCTCTGCCAATTCCACTTATCCAATCGGATGCAATAAGTTGTTTTGCAACGCTGTCCGTAGGCTTACGACTTTTGTTTTCCACTTAACATTGTGCGCACTTTTAGCTGACCATTGAAATAATTATTTACTTAACCGTTTTTGCTCATCATTGCGCGTGATTGACGAGTTGAGCATCGAGTGTCCCTCTCTCTCTCATGGAATGTTTTGTTATCTGTCTCTTAGCCGAGCTGTCCTACTGAATGGTAAGGGGGTCTGACCCAATGTCAGCGCCTCCACATCTTAGGACAAATTATTATGTTCGCAGCCGCCTTCCACTGGAAAAGTGAGCAACGCCAGTATGGTCTGTCCGTTACGCTCAAGTGAAACCGAATGGCATTTTTGATGGGCGGTGTAAAGGGGGTACCGGCAAGCGATTCGAACGTTTTTATTCACGACAGATGTTCATCGGACCGTTCAAATTTGTCGTATACGTTATTTTATTCAGGTGTTTTCAGAACCAAATGACTTGCATCTCTCTTTCACAGTCTCTCCCTATCTCAGTGCATCACCGCTATGCATTCGACTTCGTCCTGTCTGTTGTCCTTGAGCGACACTCAGTGCATCGTGGATCTCAACTCGTGATGACCTGTTGATCATTTTTTTGGGTTACAGTGTCGACGGTTTTTTGGTAATCTTGGCTGGATCACCATGGCATTTCGGTTAGAGTTTAGACTACTTTGATTGAAATAAGTAACTAATAACAAGCGGTAATTGACACTTCCGAAATGGATTCTGTCAGGAGCGGCTCCATACAAAATGATCTCAGTTGTGACGCGCAACACGGCGATCGCTGAAAGTTCTAACAAGTGCATTGAGAGGACATAAGCATGAACTGACTGTGACAACGACAAACCTGGAACCTGTCATGGGGTGGTCGATACAATCGTCGGTCAAGGCCGAAGCCATGCTACTGAAGCCAGTTACTGTGTTTATTTCATATGCAATGCCCCTTTTGACAGCATACAATAGAATTTGTCGTGCCTCATTGTTGAGTTCTTTTTGAAATCAGTCGGGATAGCTTGATGTCATGTTCCCCAGCGATACAACAGATTCATAACCGCACCTCCTGTTCCGGTTAGAACGAAATGGAAATCGAAGGTAATGAAGCATTTTCCCCAGAATCAATTGCTTTGATGGGCAGTATCATTTCCATGAAGTGCAAATTAGTTACTCATTTTCCAGCGTTTGAGATAGATCAACGCGAACATGCATACAATAACTCCGATTTTCGAGTGGCTGTTCTAGGACTCGCACATGGATTTTAAGGTCCGCAAAAGTGTTTGGCTTCTGGCAATCTGTTTCCGGACTTGAATAGTGTCGAAATTTATAGTGTGTCTGAAAATAGTGCGTAGTTTAACAAACGCCGTGCAGTTTCAGCGTTTGCCGCGGAAAGCATGATTCATTATCACTGGTTGTTGTAACTCGATATACGGCCTACGAGCGCGAAAACAGACAACAGAATAACGGTTAGTGAAACGGTAGATAACGGAATGACGTTCAACGATAATGAACAACTAACTACGAAGTATTGCACGATTAATACGTGTCTTCCCGGTCAACCCAACCACCCAATGCTAACGAATGAACACAGAGAGAAATCAGGCCTCCAGACAGAGCTACTTTATGTCACTCAATCCGAAAACAACACGGTCACAAACTGGACCACATTTAAGAGGTCTGTGACCAATCAAGAAACATGGTCAACAAGTGGACCACACAAAGATTCACACAGTACAGTGATGTCCCAATTAAAAAACGTGTGTGTAGGCGGGGTGTCAGAAATTGGCACGAAGGTTGAGAACGCACTTGAAGGGGGAAGTGCCACATGACCGTGCTGACTATGAAGGTCACTTCAAACAGTAATGAGTTAGGCCATTGCGAAGGCAAATAAAACGATATTTTTATGGAATTGGGTTGTTCTCCGACACAGGTATTGAGAAGGGCACACGTACGTAACGTAGCGCAAACATCGTGCATATAGGCATACGAAACCCAACCGTTCTATGATCACATTCTGTTGTTCGCCCCATCTGTGTCCGTCTCAGGTTTACTACGGTTTTGACCATGCTTTTTTGGCTGATACACTCATGTGCGACGGGTGATCTATACCTGTTTTATTCGCAGTAGATCATCAACCTGTCATTCAATGAAATGCTAACCTATTCCATGTCTACTTTAGGGCTGTTTTTAAAGAACGTAAGTGTCAAATTATTGTTACATTTAAACACATGACATTCAGAGTATCATCCTGAGACAGGAGGTTATTGTGATAGCAGATCATCTTGTTGATGTACAGACAACCTCCTGATTTTTCAAGGTCGCAGGTGAGGTTTGTGCTCAAAGCCGAAAATGATAGTGATGTAGCTTATGCAAATCGGAGTCTGAAATGATCAGGACACGTATAGGAAACGGCTTTGTTAACCATATGAATAGACACTAGGGAATTTGTCACTGAGACTGTCAGGAAGATTCTGGAGATCCGCCGTCGATAAGTCAGTTTTTTTTTCACATTTCTTGTTGGCTCACTGCTGCATTTATTTGCTGCAACCAGACTTAAAAATACCCCCCAGCTGCACGACTGATGGTAAATATCTCAGATCATCTGTCGATAAAAAGATTGTGAAGGCGGGACTTTCATAATTTAAATGCTTTGTTGAGACCTACGAGAGCATCGATACCTTGTTCCTAGCAGTGCATTCGTTCAAAAAAATGGGAAGCTATTCAACTGGTTCTCAGGATGATTTTTCTACTGTCATGTAGGCGAACATCAGTGAAAATAGGATTTTCCATAACTGAAGAAACTGCCTGTCTGTCCAGAAGATCAACATGGAGTAACTTTCAGTGGCGGGCACTAGTGGAAGATGCAGGCCAAATTAAGTTGACCAAGGTATTGTCATACAATGCTGCTAGTGTAAGATCAGGTTTTGGAGGAAGTCTGTTGGATGAATAACAAAAAACTAAACTGGTGCAGGTATATGGAGAAGAAGACCACTGTGAGTAAACGTAGAACTCAAGACAGTGTAAAAGAACTTTAATAGTTGTTCCAAAGAACTGCTCAGTCAGCAGACAAGTGTACAGGGAACGCTGAGGAGGTTGTAAACTTTCATCTCAGAATGCACTGTCGCATTCATCTAACGGCGAGATCAAGTCATTTCCAGCCTGTTTCCTTCAGTTTCTCAAGCACCTCAGATGCAACACCATCGCTTCCTTATTCAACACAGAACGGACAGGTAAACATCTATAAGACATAACACGACCAAACACCTTAAACATAAATTTTAATACGATTCATCATCTATCCAAAGTTTATGAGTAATCTGGTTTAAAAAGTACAAAAATGATGTTTTCTGCGTTGGAACTCTTGTCTCACAAGTTTGAAAGCAATCCGTATGTACAACACGTCCAGATCACTAACACTGCAAGTTATTTTCAGATCAACCTACTATCCTGGACGTTAAGGGTATTTTAACGCACCATTCCACACTCAGTCAAACTGGACAGGTCACAAGAAGTGGAGAACGGAGCAGACAGCACACGCATAATATTGATGGGTATAGAACTTCATGCACAAAACATACAGCAAATTATCATATGAATGTGAGTGAATATACTTGTTTGGTTTGTTAATTTGTTCCAAATCGTTTCCATGAATATGGCATAAGGATCGATGCATAGTACTAAGGTTCGTTTGATTATGACAAGTCTATTGTAAGTAAGCGTCGTTCATGATAGCATACCGTATTGTATTCGAATCCTGTAGGTTAACTGAACACAATCCATCTCAACTGTTTACAACCAGGTCGCCGTTCTAGCAGAAAAGAGCTGTCGTCTTCAGCTGGTCATTCTCAAGTCTTCGCCTTGTAACAGGTTCAACTCTGAACTTTCTTTATAAGTTTATAATAACTTCTGCATACTGAAACCATACCTTTTTCACACTCTGTAATGTCTCAATGTGACTTCAGGGCTTCTAGCTGCTTACTTCACTTGCCTTACCATACCTGCTTGTATGTTCTATCTTAAACCACCCAGAGATCCAAGGTGCGTATAAAATAACCTGACAGGAATCATAAGCCTTAAGCTCAAGCACGCTAAACAATAAGATAATATTTGAATATGTTTGAGTGATATCGGGACAGTGTAGTATGTTTGAGACCAACTACAGTCATACTTGTCTGATTACTAAGAGACTGAACCTTTACACAGTATGACGGATGGTACATCTCAACGGACTAGCCCGGACAATATGTTGATCAAATAGACAAAGTCACTAGCATCAAGCGGGTTAACAGTTAGTCGTCCATCGAAGAACACACTTTGGATCTCTGTGTTAAATGATTAAAATAAAGTTGTCTCTTTGTTCTGAGAAAGTTGGCCCTAATTCCTGTCTGCTGCTACCAAACTGCTGTCTTTCCTTGCAGACTTCCATTGAGAACTCCATTTGTTCTGCCTAAGTTTGGCCGTTCATGTATGCATGCAACCAGATTGCTCTGTTGTAATTAGCTTTCGACACTAACCACTGGTAATATTGCCACGCGATATTCTACAAGTAAAGTTTCTAACGCAGGTCACAGAATATTTAAGTGGCCGAGATCATTACACATCATACAGGTAGGAAACTATCCGACTTCAGTTAGTTTTTCATAAGTGGGTGAAAACGGTTGCAAAAATGTTCACTAGAAAACTTTAGGACCGCTTCGACACATTGCTTATCTACAAGTGCAGAGCCACCATATGCTTGTGCGTGTTTACTATCACGAGGTGTAGTGAATATAACAAGCTGGTGCTACCGAAAGGAAAAACGTATCGACTTAGCCTACACACATTTTTCGCGGACCAAGCAACGATATGTTATAGATGATTTTGCTAGCGAACATCACAGGTTGCCCATTATTTTGTCTATGAACTGGCGGGATCTTTTACACGTCCCAATGATAGAGAGTTGTTTGAAACCAGTTTTGACCCAGCGGGTGGATGAGGGCCACAAAAATGATTACGACAACACCCGAAGGTCAGTTCGGCACGTGACTTATCGGAGAAATCTAGGAGAGCTTAATTCTCCCGTTTCGCTTCAGAATCTCAGTGCATCTTTATTATATATTGACCCCAAGTTATTCAAGGTGGGTTTGACACTGATTATGTCATCATGGCTCTTGGGTGCCCCTCAACTTCACCTCAGCAATCTTGTATACGTGCAAAAGGATCATTCTGAAAACTTTCTCGTTCTAGCTCAGCACATGATTACTGGCTGACCACTTACGTGCAGGCACTTTGTGGGGTGTGATGCTGGTCGGTTTGTTTTGAAGATTACATTCTTCCTTGCAGCCACAATCTGCTCAGTTCGTTAACGTAGGAATGAGCTTTACGTTCAGCATACGGAATAGGTAATTCACTAGACCTTAACCCGAAGTATGCCGGAAGCCATCATTTATTGCTTATCAGTCGTTTTCTTACCAGCGTACCTCCATTCTCTTGGGGACTATACTGGCTTCAACTAGCCCCATCACAACCATCCAGATGGACTGTTGGTCGTTGCTGTAGTCCACATTCACAATGTGGTATCTGTGGGGCTTAAGTGTACTCAAATTAGCCGACACCAGTATGTTCACGATCTACGAGCGTGACCTTTCGTTCCCCAAGACTTCGGCCACGAGCATTCTTGTGCTGCCTTTTTGTATTATTTTTGTACGACTGTTCAGTGTGAGCGCTGATTACTTTTTTCGAAGAATTCTTTGTTGTGTACGATGCCAATCGAAGGATATCGCATTTGTCGCGTTAAATCAAATCGAGGATTGTCCCATTTTATGTGAGTACAGACATCTCAAGCAGTGATTGATTGCATATCTTGAACCTTACAGCCATTTGTCGACTTTCCATATCTTGAAAGGCATTGACACCAGTGCCAAAATTGGACCTTCTTGAACTCGTTAGATGTTATCTTCTCAGATATGACCGACTTAAAAATTATCTAGTATCATTAGCTGTGTTTGCTTGGGACCAAGATGACTATCCACTGATCTTTGGCCGATCTACCCGTCCACACTGCAATCGCATTCCGGTGTATGCTGGTTTCTGGGCTGACGTGTGGTCATGTCGCTGGAGGATCTTCCCAAAACACAGCTGGCTCGTACGTCGCATACCCACGTGTTTGGAGGTTGAAAGCAACAATCGCCGTCATAGGACGGCTTTATAGTTTCGCCGCGGCCATCTTTGTGAGTTTCTTTATTACCTTACTAAGAATAAAATTGTTGAAAGCTTTCTAATATTGCCGGGTCTAATGGTCTCCGTTAGTTTCACAGGAAAAATGAGAGTTCTACGGCTTGCGATGACAAAATTATCTGTGGAATACTTGGTGATCATATAGTATATTTGTGCGTTGACGACCTAGTGACCGTAACAAACTCGAAAACCCCGGCTTCGTCGATCGCCAAACCCATCTTAGCAACCGGTCACCTAGTTGACCCGGTTAAATCGTTCAAAATATTGTTACATAATCGCAACCCGAAACTGTTGGCGATTAGCGAGGCCATGCTAATCAAACAACGTCGGCCAGTTTTGTATGCACAAAAGACGCTAACGCAATCAGTCTTCTTACCGTGAAATTTAGTGAACTATTAGCGTGTGAACGGTCAGAACTATGTGGTTGGTTCGTTCAATTGTTGTTGCTATACGCAGTTTGTATAAGATTTGCTAGTTTTACGTCGGCGACTGATGAGGGTAAATCGAAATGTTAACATATCGCGATATATGTCTTCTTTCTGTTTTGACTAAATGGATTAAGAGAACGCAATGTTTTAAAGTCCAGACTTGTTGAAAACAGGTTATGGATATGAGTACATCGTGCCAATCTTGAACGTCAAAAGTATGGCAATGTATCCACGTCGGTCAGTTTTGCGCTATCATGCGCCTATACTACATAACGTGGTGTTACAGTGATTGTTATTCACGTTTTAATCAGTAGGGAAATAATTTCCAATACCCACCCAAGTAATAGTTTTAAATGATGTAGTATGAATATAGCATACTTTTGAAAGCCCGTGTTACCTCCTGTCTTCAAACCGTTTGCTTCAGTTTGCCAACTGGAAATTCCAGTTAACTGAGGATGAATCTTTGGTATTAATACTTCCTCCGGTACACATTTATATGCACAAAATAACGGGTGACGACACTCGAAACCAGAAAGGTAATGACGCCAGTGAATACGGTCGTTCGATAAACGATGGTTTATATAATTTCCCTCGTTTAGATGAACAGATGACAGATAATTAAACAGAAACACCGAACTCGGCTGAATACGTCCATATCATTTACCTTTTGTTTGCAAAAACAATTTTCCACGCCGTTTTTTCTCCCCAGTTATTCTATCAAGCGACCCCACACGTCCGTCACCGTTTCTACAGTGACCCTTTTTTTGATCACTGTTCCGTTTAGCCTCCACAGTATGCGTATAAATGACCACCGTAATAGTCTGATTAGAATGTACCGATAGCCAGACTCTGAAGTTCAACCTGCAATATTGAACAGTTCTTCACATTCACTTACGACTGATTTGTATAATGTTTTTTGATGCTCACCCTCAAACCGACGCTGTACGACCGGCTTCGCCTTTGTTTAGGTTCACCAGATAGAGCTGGTCTGAATGCAGATCAAACCGGCAATCCTTCACGTTATGAGCCAAAATTTTTAAGTGCTTGGTTGCCAGTTTTATGAACATCGCTTGTGACCAGAAACATAACCCACTCACAAATAATTGATTTTGTTCGCTGGCAGCCATACATCAGCATTGAGTGCTGGTCTTATACGAGTATGCAGCAATTCTGTAAAAATTGTCTCATCGGTGACAAGGAAAGAAAAAGAAAGAATTAAAGACTGCTGCACAAAAAGTTTGTGTTTAGATAATCATCATCAAGGTATTTATGCCCTTTACACAACTTATATTATAATAATAAGCACCTCGAAACATCTTTTGCCTGACAATCGATAAGTGATCATCGGTTTATTGGTCTCTCATCTGTTACTTATGTCAGTAACTGAACTGTAGTCAACTTACTTTCTCCATATCGGTTTCCCTCTTTAGTGAGAGCTCCAAAAAGTTTTGCTTTCCACCTTCCAGAGATTGTGGTGTGTGTACACTTGTTTCGACTGTGGTCGACCGCAAACTACCTTCTCACATAATGAGAAACTGAATCACTTTTTCTATACACCGACGAGTCCTTATGGAACAAAGTTGAAAGCAGTTGTGAAATCCAGGATAGTTCTTATCTGCGGCACACATAGCACCCATACCTATGTATGCTCGTCCCATGCTCCACCAACTGCAGATCAGTTTGTGGAGCATCTGTTCACATTCGTCAGACATGCGACTGGCAGATTTCATGACGATCTGCTGGGAAATTGTTCCTCGTATTTGCTTTTCAATATTTCACATGCATATATATGCACATCTATAATTGGGAATATCGTCAATATTTGCGGTTACTGCGTAGCTTGTTCAAGTGGAATATTGTATGGCAACCATAGTTCCCTTCATTCTGGCGTCACACATCACTGCGTATTATGCACGTGATTATTCTGTCTCCAACTCCACCATTTTGTCAACTGATCTCGGCTGAATTACCAAAGTTTCTGTGACCAATTTTATCGATGTGGTGTACACTTGGGCGCCACATTATCGAACGCCGTTATGACGGGAAGGTCGTCATAGGGGAGAACACGTTCAGTTCCGAAATACCCTCTAATATGAGATGGGCATTTGTAGTCACTACGAAGGAGGCTGTCGTAATGCAATTGTCACCGCAGCAACCACACTCATCACCCTCAACACCTTTGAGGTCGTTATGATGAAATGCATGGAGCGAACCACTGCTCAGCACCTGATGACACCAACGTCGAACCTGAACTATTTTCTACTAATTGCTTCGTTCACCCTTCATACAGCTGTGTACGATGCTCTGGATGTGGTGTCCAGCCAGTCAAGGTTATGACATAGACAGTAAGGTCGTATGAAAATCGAGCGATCGATACGTGAGTCTCACAGCTCACATAAACCACGGATGCTCTCATGCGAACTCATGTGCATACAGGTTCAGTCAATCGAATGGACGAACCCCGTCAGTTTTCATGCCATGTCTGAGGAGATTAACGGGTGATGGCCCATTCGGACATTTACATTGCCCAGTGGCGTCAAATAAGTATATGTGAAATACACGGTCTGGATGTCAGAAGTAGCCCTGTCCAATTTTTGGTTCAAGAGTGTATGACAGGATTGTGAGTTCTAGATCAAGATTAAATGGATCAGAATACTTGGGTTTTATCAACAGTCATCTGATTTAAAGTTAGGCATATATGGAGAAACGTGTTGCAGTGAAACTTATCGTGGACCTTTTTAGAAAGAAAGTTAATGCAATGACCTTTTGTTGTCTGACCATTCAATTGCAGTTACAACCGGGATTTAAGGATGCGCTCTACTGACAAGCGCCAACTGGTGCTAAACTGGAGTATAGTGCTTTTTTGAGGGGTAGGCTGAAATTTCCGTCGGACTGAGAAGTTTGCGAACAAGAGTAAATGCCTTTAGATTTAAATCAACTAAAATCCCCCATTGATTATTAGTTACACAAACTAGACGATTTAGCCAATGTACACCAGGCTTCTTTGTTTAACAATACTCAGATTAGAACTTTGACTGTGATGTCGTTATTCATTAGGGCTTTCGAAATATGTGACGGTGAAATCACAGACTGATTAAAAAAGAACACTGTTTCAGCAAACTAAACGGTCAGACATCATCATACTAGCGGGCGATTTTAATGCTCAGCTTGGTCGTCTTTCTCCGGATGAGAAGCGGCTAGGAGGTATGTTTGGTGTCTGGGCACAACGCACTGATAATGGTGAAAGACTACTACAGCTGTGCGCATCCCACGGTCTCTATATTTCGAGCACCGCATTCCAACACAGGAAAAAGCACT
>LUCH01005451.1:0-19284 GCA_013368495.1 Paragonimus heterotremus | reverse complement strand
CACCTGCTTTTTGTCTTACTGCTCCCCTTTGGCCTATCTGACAAGGTATGACTTAGGAAACGATTTTTTTCCCTGTAGTGAAATCGCTGTCAGTATGAAGGGACCACATCGACCTATGGCTTAAGATGAATTTACGGACCCAAGAAGAACCATAGCCTCAAATTGTATTTGAGTCAATTATCAAAAGAATGCTAACGGCAGATTTCTTCAAGAAGGAGCAACAAATTACGAATACATTTGGGTGCACTGAATGGTAAAGAATGTGCATTACACAAACTAGTCAATTCTATAGGACGAGGAACGAGAAGATCTCTGAATGACGAATGCCAAAGACCAAATCATATGCATAGTTAGTAAAAGTGAATCTTAGGGAATGAGGTTGTGGTTCGTATACAGGAAAAGGACAAATGTAAATAGAATTGTACTTTTGGAAACACCCGAATTCGTGACCACTGTGGAAGACATTTGATCATTTAGGCGTGTAAATTCTGGAAGATTTGGAAAACACTGTCAAAACAACATTGTGAAAGATGGTTAAATACCATACTTCTTGGGAAGACAAAACAATCTTCTCATCAGTGTAGTTGAAAACGTTAAGAGACATAATCGGATTATCTTGCATTCGCGATTCCGAGAAATGACAGTGAGTGAACAAGATGGGACAGTGCGTCAACAAAAGATTAGGAATGACTGTGCAAACTAACATGAATACGTGTGGTAATTTTGTGACAGCATATGTTCAAGGAGATTTCCCAACTATTTTCAATGTTAACATTGTGAATGGAATCGGTTGAGATTTTGATGTAGTCTTCTTTGGTAACTGTGTCTGCATCTTTTCACTGTGACACCGTTTCTGCTTATGTCCGCGAAAAACTCGACCACATTTTCAGTACACAAGTTGGGCATAACTGGCGATAGTCCATTTGATCTTTTGGCTTTCTCAGCTTTAGATTAAATCGTTTCCTCATAGATAGTCGCATGTTAAATGCGTAAGAATTGCCAGTTAAGGAATGCAGTTCACATAAAAAGATGATGGAATATTCAGTGAATTTTCATAATTACGGTTCAACTCTTCAACGTATCGTACTGCTTTTTCTACAAGGCGACTCATCCCAACCAATTACCTCACAAATTTTGTGGCAACTTTTATTTTGCCAAGTTTAAATGCATATAGCAGTATGGTGGCGTAATTCATTTTTAATTACCAGTGAAAGTGATTTGATTACCACCTGTGCACTGCTCGAAGAGAATGCACTCCCTATCCGTTGATGGTATACATCCTCGTCTTTTCTATCACATTTCGATGCTCTCACGTGTTGCAATTTGAAGTCAAGACACACTCTTCCTTCGTGAACTGTATCGCCTCGAATTGAGTTACTAGCCTTCGTGACGTGATGTCACGTCAAACATATATTTTTATGAACCGAGTTGGACACCACTGTTTCATTGGGTAACCACTAGGGCGTGCCACATAGAATGACGAAGTGAACTGGCAAACTGTTAGCATGTTTAGTCTTCATTGGATTGCCAGAATTTCTGAGAATCACGCATATCATGTTTACCTAAAACCGCAGACATGAGACGTGACGACGAATGCGGATGCAGACGAGTTGATACAATAAGAGATGGTCAACAGCTATGGTGACACGGTTTACAAAAGCTTAAATGCCCAAAAGCTCAAAACTTTGGCGCTGTTCTAGCGGGGATCCAAACACTTGTCATAACCAAATCATATGAGTAGTCATCACTAAGTTTATCAGTGCCTGTTCGGATCGGAAATCGAAGTTTTTGATAAACCATCCGAATGAGCAGTCAACACTGAAAGATGAACGCTCGATCAGTTCACTCACTGTATGACTCATAAGTGGGCACAATGAAGTGTGCGTCAGTTAGCGAGTCCATTCATATTGTGCATATGATTTATTGAATTACCCCCAATGAGTTCACTCATCTGAGACATACACACTGCTACACAGGTCAGAAACATCTGTCACTGTGTCCGGTTACACAGGAAGTGGAAGACTGACCACTTTTGACAGGACAGCATTGCTCAGAGAGCCTGACGATGACTATAGCCAGCACCAGTTCTCAGACATGTCTGACATAAGTAGAAAGCACATATATACCGTTCGATTATCGGCAAAGACAACATTCTCAGTGATGAGCAGGACGCATGGTATCAAGGTAGCACATAGTTGAGGAAGATTTAAAACGGACTTATTCTTTGTGGGGAAAGTTGGACAGGGGAGTTGCTGGAATATGTATTATAAAACCAAGAGATTTGATGTCACGTTTAACAGAGCTCTTGCATGCAGATGTTACGAGAGGTATCTTTAACGAGCAGAAGTTAATGGATGTACCGGAGTAGGTTGCTGGCAAACTGTCCACCTTACAAGCGCTAACGCACACAGGAAAACAACGTTGGACATGTTTTCATTTGATTTGCGTATAGGCTCTACAGTCTAGTGCTTCTTTTCGAAACAAGCTGGCTGAAATGTCTATTTGAACACGGACTCTGTTCTTAAGTTTGAGGGATGTTCAACTTGAATATGAGATGTATCAGTCCTGTTTCCTTGTGCGAGTTCTTTGCTATACATGCTCCCAGTCCTTATAACGACACTGCAAAATGTACCTCGGTTCCTCAAACAAAAATCCAGGCCTCTGCACTTTACAAGGTCCCACATAGCATCTGTTCTAGTTTTTTTTGGTTATAGAATACGGTTATAAGCACAGTGCTTTTCGGGTCATTGAATCTTATGCTGTCGTTATAAGCCGAGTATCGATGTACATCTACAAAGGCTGGAAACCTGTTTATATCGTGCTGCGTCTGTCTTGAGATATATGGATTCGCTGTCAAGCTTCTACGGAGCAATAATTCCTCAATATTGCTTGCCATATTCACGTACCCATTTACAAGGGTCCTTGTGGAATTCGCGTGCTCTTCATTACGTTTGAGTGATACTTGGTCCACATTTCTATCTACCTTCAATGCAATCCAAATCCACCTTCTGGATCGGCATGTTGTCACTCCACTAAAGCTTGCCGAAACCGCTTCATCATACCCGTGAACTACAGCCAGTTTAGGAAAAATAGGTAGTGACAACCGACTTCCCCATTCGTGTGATCCAACTGTGATCACACGACTGACATAAAATATGGCCACTATCCCAATGATGTCGCTATTTGGACGCGAATATTGACTCATATCCTAATGAAGTTACTACTACAGAGGTACCTGTAAGTTAAATCAAACGGCCCCACGTTCCAACTGGCACTATGCAACATGAAGGTCCTTGGTTATATTCTGACAGTTCTTAGGGTGGAGTGGACTTTTGCCATATATGTCATAGAAAAATATATCGGGTTAATTAACAGTGTGTAACTCAACTTTAGGAACCCATTATCCGACCACGCATTCAACTAGAAGAGCTAACTAGGTTCAGTATTTTGATAAAGATTTGCAATTGAGTAGGCTGTCCCTAACAATGACCAGTAAAGGAAATCACCAAGCATTATAAAGAGTACGCATACTAAAATTGTGTGGTCATGTGAAAAGAACCTCTTGTCCTGTTAACAACCACATTTCTTGGTCTAATCTATCTACGCAGTTAGAGTATCAGAGAACATTTCAACAGAGACAACTCGTTTGACAGCTTTTGCAGTAGTTACTAAATATTTGAATGTACTGTTAGAAGCTGTCTTATAAGGCTAGTTTGGTTTTTAATAATGACTCAAAATAGTCCAGTTGACGGATCTCACTATTTGTTGATAGGGGTCAACAAATGTTCAACAGTATGTTTGTTAATCCGCTGTTTGTACAGTGGAGTAAAGCGACGACAATCTTGCTACTGAATCGTAGAACACTAGGTGTTCGATCGATGATTTGGCAAAAATGACCCTCTCTTCCTCGTGAATCTTAGGCAAGTTTCATTTCTGGAGTTGGGAGCCTCCTAGAAGAGTGGTATGGGATATCTCCGATAATCTGGCTCGGATAATTATCGAACCAAAACAGCCAAGGTAATAAGAATACTGTCTAGCGAATGTCACCTTGTTCATGTATGGCTTTCAAATGTGTTTGGTCGTGAAAAACTGCTTGCTACAAGGCGGTATAC
The DNA here is from genome assembly GCA_013368495.1 of Paragonimus heterotremus. Classification (NCBI taxonomy): domain Eukaryota; kingdom Metazoa; phylum Platyhelminthes; class Trematoda; order Plagiorchiida; family Troglotrematidae; genus Paragonimus; species Paragonimus heterotremus. The sequence continues at coordinate 15,172 of LUCH01005451.1, read as the reverse complement.
GCTGAAATATGGATTGTTAATTTATTTGTGTTACCGTCAGTAGACGAGAGTTGTGGTTGATCACGAATTGTTTGCTTGCGTATAACTGTCGAATCACAGTGTAAACCAACTGATCACTATTCAGACCTACGATAGTAATGTAGAGGTTCGATGCTTAGCAGAAGCAGTGGACAACACTGTTTGAAAAGGAAGCAGATATTTGTCTTTAGTAATAAGATGGGTTGTATTGACTGTTATCCCAATAAGTGCACAGTAAATATTGGACAAATTATAACATCTGAGCTGTACGATGCTACTGCAGTTTCCATGTAATACACAACTTATCTAATCGTCTCAAAGAGAGTCACAGTAACTGTCTTATTAACTCAACTCGATAGTCTAGGTTCATACGGTAAGACTGTCATGCACTGGACAGTTAATCTACCTTGTATGCTATTCTCTTGTCTGAATCCGTACAGAAAAATCCCATTTTTACTTCTTTAGGATAGAGGTAGGTGCCATTCTGAAGCATTGAAGCAAACAGGAAGATGCAAAGTTAAAGGGTTAACACTCTAGAACGCAATGAATAATCAATCATAAATGTCTCAATGCTAAACTTTGGGATAGCGATTCTCAAATAATCGATAGAAAAGGCGACTCAGATCGTGGTTCATTTAGTCGTCGATCGATAAGTGGTATACTTCCACAAATGAGCAACGTGCCAAAATGTCACGGTGTCCGGGTAGGATTATCTCACTCGTGTCAGAGTCAGTTCCTACGTTCTGTCCTATTTAAAATTAAGGTTCGTTTGCCTAACGGTTAATTGAATTAAGGTCTCTTAACATGATCTCGCATAAATGACTAACGTTTTGAGAATAGTTCGAGTAAAGTGCTGGTTGAACTCGAGTATATAGTCTTCAAATTAAATTGACTTGAATACCGCCTGGGGGTAGTGAGCAAATCTGGTGATAAACGGACCAATGATGTTTTGGAATTTACCATTGACATTAAGAGTAGTCATATAGAATGTTGGAAAGAAAACCGTCGAGTTACGATTTATATGTGAGGAATGCATTTCAGATGACTGGTTAAATAAAAACGAGTGAGCTTGGTTTCCCCTTGTAGAAGATTGGCAAGTCTCCCTATGGCTACTAATTGGCGATAAATTGAAACGGTCAGTCCAAATGACTCTGACTTTACAATGTCCTTCGCGCCAAATTAGAATCACAGTCACTGCTAATTTGAATTAGAACATCCATCACGCTCTGCTAGCAACCCAACCATCCCGTTGACTTCCGAAGAGCTTCCTGTTACAGTTCATCCCCAGGAAGAAATCACTCAGATGTAATACTCCACTTGAATAGCGCTTTACGTTAGCAATTTATTGTGGTAATATCACTCCATCTCCCCACGTCAAAAAGCAAACCGGCCACCGCGATCCTGGTCGGCTGCGTTGACTAATGACACTGAGATCGGTGGCTGATGCTCACTCATAGAGATCGTGTCCTAAGATGGTAATGGCACGCCTGTAGAAAATACAGAGAGGCACCGTACACGGTAACCGGTTCACAGAAGTTTTCCTAAGGAGAGGTATTACAAACTCCCTCATCTAAGACGGGAGGAATGCGGACGATCCCAGACTCATCACGAACTTCACAAACGTACATTCATGGATCTTACTTGAATCTCTGGCGCAGTTTTAGTTCCATAATCATTCCCAAATGGTTAAAAAGGTCAGATCGGTATCCGGTCTTTGAAGGTAGAATGCACAAGTTACCGCGCAGGCCCCTCACGACTGCACTCCGCAGAAGCATCAGTTCATGACCACAGCCACAAGTGCTTGCTTAGTTTTACTTCAACGGTGCTGCTTGGCTTCTCATCCATCGTAGAACGCTGAGAGCGGCATATCGATCAGAAGCAAGCTGAATTCCACCTTGGTCGCGACTGTACTGATGGTGGGACCTTATGTTACACCCTAGCAGGTTGTGAATATGATTTTGAAATTTTCGCAGGCGCTAGACTACAAGGCGTAGAACATGCGGGCAATACTTCTTTAACCTGTGAAGGTTCATGGGGATCTAAATCGTCCTGAACAGATTAAAGGCTTTAGTCCATCGGTTTGGCTCTTGCATATTCTGAGATTACGGTGTTGCAAGGCTGGCAAGTCCCTAAAGCTGCCATTACCCCTCATGGTAAGTCACCGGAGATTAGCAACAGGTTAACATAACTTGGGAGCTGCACCGGCACTGACGGAATGTCTGGCGAAATCGTAGAAGCCAAAGCTAGGATGGCACCGGCGTGATCTCAGTTCAACTATCATCATCGCTACAGACAGCAATACACCGGCGGTTCACGCTGATGCTTAACTGTCACACAGTCATGAAGAAAAAAGTAAACCCTGTATAGGAAAACAGGAAAAACAAGGAGGCGGGAAGAGACCTAACTGCCAAAAAAATAGCCACGTCTATATTCAGACATTCGAAATCACGGTGCCTATATCTTGCAAACAAACAACCGAGCTGTAAGTGAAAATAAGGCGTCATCAGCAAGAGAGCTTCTACACAGCTTTCACTGCCTCGCGTCATTAAATGCACCCACTTCAAACAACTACAACGTTCATGCCACTAAACCCGGTTAGCCGCCATCTAACCTAACGTCTCCAGCCACCGACTCTGTGAGTCACGACGGACCCAGCGTGGGAGACGAACCCGGTCTACAGTGGCCAACTCTTTGTTGAACGTTTTCATTTCTCGACGCCAGGTCATCATCTGTCCACCTTGCGCCAATCGGACGCAGCGTCAGTGGAAGGCCAGATTTATGCCACTTCACGAGCAGTCCTATCGTAACGCTGCGGGGTAACATTCGTGCGGACAATGCCCACAATTCCCTTTTTCGAAGCTCGGTGCCTCCGTAACTTTAGAAGTATACGGTAAACTCACAGTACCGGCAGCGACGGTGTTCGCCGAAGCGCCCTCTAGGCAGACAGATTCTGCCGACCACTGAGCATAATGCTGTCGTCTCACAGGCTTCGTTGGCTTGTACGCACTTTACAAATGCTGAGTCACCGCTGTAATATTGTTCATTGCTTGCGAGTGGTTGGTTAGTTTGAGTGCAGCGGTCTGGTGGTCGACGTATGACGGGCTCGGAAGCTTTGACTTTAAAGTTGATTCCACTAGGACATTCCTGGCTAGAGTCCGAAGGACAGTGAGATCTTTGGTTGAAGACACCGCCTAATATGACGAAGAATACGAACAAATGGTACTCGTGTTACTAATCTTTGCGAACAGTGTCGGATTAGTCAATTCATTTTCCTATGGCCTCCTTCTAGTGATTGGTTGGACTTACATTCGCATACGATTCAGTGGTATACCTTCAGTATTCAAATAACGGTCGTACTAAACGTGGTTTGGGTTCACAGTCGATGTTGAATAAATTCAGAGGCGTTTTCTACATGCCACCAAACCGGCGCGCTCTCCCGGTCCGCCATTACCCTTGTGGGCTATCATACTGATTGAATGTAGTTCAACTGTGCGTTGTCCCGCTCACGTTTGGAACCGTACTTTGTTCGTTTTAACGCAACAGACGCCGTTTTAAGCCACCGACCTCTAGACGGTTGTGATGGTCACCCTGATTACCGATCCTATTGTCACTGGTTCAATTCGTGACTAGATTAAGTAGTTCTGTTCAAGTTTCGCCTGCGTTGCAGTATGCTGTCCATATAGCTGGATGGTTTCTGCCCAGCGGTACAAAGGTAGAGGACTTCATTGGATCTCTAAGTGATAATGATGGCGTTTACTGGAAGGTTTTGTGTCTGGTCCTTTATAAGCTGAATATTTTCTTTATCTGTGAATGTTATCTGCCATGAGACTTGAGTCGTATTTTTTTATTGGAAAGTGTGCTTCAAATGTTCAAGTGTCCTCAGAATGGAGCTATTTCTAGATAAGAGATTTTAATTCACATGAGTCATAAGTTGATAAGACAAAACTGGGTTAAAACGACGCTTAGACGCTTTACTGTCAGATAGTCTATGGACGGATGAAAGCGTTTAAGATGATCAGGAACTAAACTCCCGATATTATGCTCGACATGGCTGTGTACGTACCACGTGCAAACCTACATCGTTAGTCACTTGTTTTCTCTATACTGTCCGTCGTTTATGTGAAAATGCTCGTGTCATTTTCTTCTTAAAGAATACAGACCAGATTTCCGACTGTCATTATGCACTCCCAAAACCGAATGACGGCTTAATGGACAATGATATCCGGATTCCAGCACCTCTGCCTTCGGATGGACAACCATTTTTAATTAATGTTGAGGTAAGTCTGACAATGTTCGCTACTTACTTCACAGAACCCTCCGAAGGAAATGTCACCTGAAGGGCTTTTGGAACAGCATATCACACGGTGGCGGGAAATTCGCAGGAAGTAAGTTTTCAGATTCTCTGGTTCGTTAGAGTGAAAATGCCTTAGATTCGGAGGTTGTTGAAATATTCGTGCAAGCGTTATATATATATATACTGTCACACACCGAGATGACTAATCAATATTTTACTTTATTCTGCAGATGGAAAGCTGCTTGCAGGGATAATGAAGAACGCTACATGGATTCATACATGATTCTAAAAGAGACATACGACAAATTCTGTAAAGACATTTCATAAGAACACACCTGAATGTATTGCATGTTTTTATCGTTTTAAAATATGTTCATTCACTCTTGTTTTATTTACAGGTAAACACAGGTTGTAGAACAGGTCTGTGAATTCGCGAATGTCGCACCACCTTATCCAACCTTCTGAACAGAGTTGTGATAGAGGAGGTTCCTCACTTGCGCAGTAATGAGGATCCTGTTGGTAAGAAGCAGAGGAATGAGCACAATGTCACAGTTTTCAAGAGCGTTTTGTAGGCTTTTATTATACCGTATCGTTCTTCCACCACAAAAGTAACCAATGTCATAGCGGGTATAATTATGGTAACCTTAATCCTATCCGACTAGTTCATTGGAACGCGTACAGTTGTAAACTCTCAATATGATAAACTGTGTTGATACTATCAGACTTTAAGGTTTAAAAACCTACAGTAACAGCCTACAAACTATTTGTTTGTGTTAAGAATAAAACGCATGACGTCACTTGTCTGTGGTTCGACTGATATTCATAAACTTTCTACATCCTTGGAAAAATGCATCATTGCGATGTGGACTACGGAATTGCGGCTGCTGCTCCTGGAGGCGAGAATCAAGTCACCCCTGACTAACCAGTTGTTGATCTGACCAGTGTAAACTTAGTGGTTCTTTGCAGCAAATAGACCTGCAGGTAATAAATACCGTCAAGTGTAAATTTGATCGCGGTTTTAAGCTAACCCTTTGAAAAAAGTGGACTGGATTAAATTTCTCTTGTTGGGATTCATCCGTGTAGTACTACTACTCCAGTTGAGCGACACTCACGTACGAACGATGCTCAGGTTGTCAGTTCGCCTCGAGCAGAGGCACGGCAATCTTCTCAACTTTAATTGGTGATCTTAATAATGGTAGTCGTGAAGATAAACTAAGCAACAGACCCTAGTTAGTATCATCCACTTTCTTTACATTTGTTGCTATGATCTGGAAGTCAGTTCACGCAAGTGGTGTCCCAATGACTAAAGTGTCTGAGCTTTTAAGTTGAACATAAGACCAGGTTGATTGTTTTCTGCAAACACTTCATGATTAGAGGTTAGTATGGCAGAATTTTCATTTGTGAAGAAATCAAAACGCGAAAAACTCGGGCAGCGGCTGGATTCAAACCAACGACAGGAACTACACAACCTTACACGGCATGTGTTCTTCCAGTTGAACTACGAAGCCACACTGAGCTTAAGTTCACATCAAGACTGCATTAGTTCGCGATTTTGCTATCCTTAGTGTTCAAATCATTCAAGGGATTAAGTGTTACGACAGGGGAAATAAGTAGTATGGCAAACTTATTAAACCATCTCGGTGTCTCGTTCTGCCTGCCACTTTGTTTCTTGTTGCGGTCAACTATCTTCCTGGTTACGATTTAAAACTGAAAGTGTATGTGAAACAGGCAACGCTTCTCATTATTTGTGTGAACGGTCCAAGCCACATGACCATTGCTCATCCTGCCTGCGCTGTGATTTTTTTCATCTGCTAGAAGTCCTCTGGGCAATGTCTGATGCGCCAAGCACAGGATCGATAAAACTCAGCGAACACAGACTGATTTAATTTTATGAGTTATCGGTCAGACCCCACGAATAGGCATTGCAATCGCGTCGGTATTTACACGATCCATCCACATGCCACACGGAACTGGCTGAAACAGTGTCGGCCGAAAGTCAGCTCATGCCGACACTTTCTGATACTCCATCAGCAACAACATAAACTGATGAGCTACATCCTCAGGATTGCAAAGTAACCAAATCTTAAACAGGTTAAATGCATCGAGTGGGGCATAATCACCCAACTATCATTCAGCACCATTCAACAATAGGATTCAGAGTGGTCTAAATAACCCAAAAGTGCGTGTATTATTTGTTGAAGAACAACGAAACATCAGTGACACAGGAAAACTCACGGCTATTAAAATTTCTGTTTTGTGCGCACCACGTGCGATCGCCAGTATTCCTTTGGATGCACTGTCCATTTTGCCTCCTATAAAATTATCGTCATATGCGCCTTAATTACCCATCACGATTGGAGAACCCATTTGTCGGAAGTGCTCTACTATTGCGTTCAAGTGACTAGCCGTGAAAAAACCCTCAGATAAATGTATCAATCGGAAACTTCCCTTGAAGATATTATAAACTGACAACTCACTTGACGTCTGCAAGTTTCTCTATCACATATCTACACTCCACAGTCCCGATCCACTCATGCGAACGGTAAAATTGCGCAGGTTTATCACCAATATCACAAAGGATTCTTTGGATAGTAGGAATATCCGGGATAATTAGAGAAGGAACGCACGTTTGTTGAAACCAAGACAAAACAGTCTGAAGTGTCCTATATCCACACCCCCAGCCCTATACTGATGGTGCATCACCATATGTCCAGACAAGCTGCACTACCTTGTCGTCCAGACCTTGTACACCGTAATGGTAATAACGACATGCTCCTTGAAACCCCGTAACATATAGCTCGGGACATCGCGTCGGCTCTTGTTCCAGAATACTTTGGAGAGTGAGCAACGGCATTATACGTGCGTTTCTAAGCGACCAATTAGAGCAGTTTGCTAAAAAAAAAGAAGGCTCAGAAATTACTCAGATGAATGTGGGGTATGTTCTGCGAACCCGTGTGCCGGCGTCTTTGAAGCGACGAGTTTCACACAACCCTGTAATGAAAAGGATTAAAAGGTAGTATGCATGGTCCCAGAATTCACATTAACAACAAACTCAGTGTAACTGGGGCAAATTCAGCAATCAGTGACGAAACACAACAAACTGGGTTTTGGACGAATAATAGGTAACCTGGATGCCGAAAGTTGAAAAGGCGATAGAATATACCAAAACGCCAAGGATATTTGTCAGTCAACCGGGATATTTCGACGTTAAAGCCTGTCCGAGTCGGCACCCAACTTGTATTGACTGGGCAGTGTGATTTATGTACGGATCCCGACAGCAAACATTTAGGCTAATCTGTTCAGCGGGCATGTCCCCATGCACGCCGGCAACAGGAAGTCCGGTACAGATCGAAAAATACAACCAATCACACAACACACCGCACCTGAGAGATTATTAGTTTCGGTTGTCACTATTCGCTTCATATTTAAGTATTTGTTTGATCCACACTATTACTTAACGGCAAAAGTAACAAATTCTAGTGGAATATTGTGCATTTCGACGCTCCGGATGTTGACGTCGTGAAGTATCAGTGTTTCTTACGCTTATCGAGTACTAACCGTTTTGTTGCAATGAGGACTGGGGAGTTATGAGGGGAGGTACCTCACAGAAGCAGGCGATCGAATGCAAGTATTGGTGTTATCACGGCCGTAACGTATGCGTCAAACCGGCGATGATCGTGCGTACGTGTTTACGGTCTGGCTTCGTGGAGATTGTCAGCCTTGAGCCGTAGTTACTATGTTATGCCGTTAGTTTTCACAGCAGCCTACGAACTAACCGATCCACAAATAATTGTCGATATGTATGGAGTAAAACAACGACGGGGATTTATGTAGAACAGTCAACAGCCTAATGGATGTTGACTCAGTACTGATTGCAGCCCACCGCCGCATCCGAAAGCGGTTTTAACCGGCAACATGGGTAGTCATGAACTCCCCAACCTGGTAGACGACACTCACCAACCGTGCTTAACAGGGCTTTTATAGTCCCTCAACGCATCATCCCCCGGTAGCCTTGTGGTCTTGTTCAACTGTGAGTGGCCGCATTGAACAACGTGCGGTGCGGGAAATATTCCATCGTCAGGCAGAGTACATCGCCCATCCAATGTTGACTGTGATTTCGTCACATCGATTATCGATGCAATCTTGCGGACTTCCCGAATACTCGCCGATGGATTGTGGCGCTGCTCACGTAGCCAGTTAATTCAATGTAAATTGGATAGTAGACACAAGGGCAGTCAAATAACAGGGACCTTTACGCATTTACAGTCTCCGGCGGCTTGACCTCAACAACAAAGACAACGATAGGGCCAACCCAGTTTTGTAACAATATCTCATAACTACACGGATCTTAGACTATTCATACGTTTCCATCTGAGTTCACGGCTGTCCCTGTCGTATTCGGAATCGTGAGGAACAGTAGGCACCCGTTTACAAACTATGCCAAACTGATAGAAATCCACTGACCGCATTTGAGGCGAACCTTCGGTAAATACCGCTTCGCAACAGGTTTGCATAGCTGTTGATACTTTTGGCCGTGACAGCGAGAACGAACCTTGAAAGAGTGTGATGGCATACGCTTCCGGAGGGCCTAGTAAGCTAAATTGAACGATGGCGATCACACCCAGCCATTCACGCCGGGATGGCCGGAGATAGCTAAGGGTCTCTTGGTCCACCAAATTGACTGGCACCTTTTCACGTAAAGAGTAGTGGTTTCGGTCCAGTGCCACCTAGTCGCCACATTACAAAGCAGGCTCCTCAGCCAAAGACATTGGATAAGAATCCTGACAACCCATTCCTCTAGAGATGGGCCTCTTGACAGTATCTGTACAGATAAACAACCACCAGTACTCACGAATACGCCACCACAACGGGACTGGGCCCCCACGCTGTGTGGCGGCTTGCTTATCTCAATGACTCATTGGGCTCGATTGGACGCTATGATAACCGCACCGACTGGTCATTAATCCCAGGTAGGCCAAAAGATAGAGATCTGACGAACCAGGCTCCCGTTCCTCCCCGATGGGGGTTCGGAAAAGGTTATTGCAAACAATTAAATCCAGCCGTGCACAACAACGACTTCGCGTCAAAAGCAGAGGAAGACCCGTGCCGTAAGATAATGTAACATTTTCCCCCGTCAAGAAGATAAGCGGACAATAAATGGTAGGTCGCAGAGAAATGATGGAGCATGTGCACACTGATCGCAGATACACCGTTCGGTAATGAGTGTCAATATGCAATGAGTATATACGTCTTTATTCCTCATGTTCTATGAATGAACACTTTGTTGCTGTTTGATTAAGGTTTCAAGATTACGTGAGTGATGTTTATTAGGGGATCAGAAGATGCTTCAGTGTTGTGTATACAAACTGGGGAAATAGTGTCATGCAGTTTTATAATATGGACATGATTAGGGGGTACGGATGTGTTTTCTCCGGTCGGAAGAATCGATTATTCCTGCAAGGACGTCTCAGTCATGACTTCTTTGGACGGTCAGTTGAGAGACAGAAACTATTTCCTTCCTACCAGTGAGGAAGGGGATGTACGCGTACTGTGGATTGAGCTGAAGTAATTCAACCTCTTCGACCAGTAGTTCATAATTAGACTGTGACATTCTTTTTTTAACAGCACCGGTGCAGGTTTGGTGATTCACATCGGGAGTTGTTCCGGAGGTCGGCCTCTGTTAACAGAATGACAATCTCCCAAGTGGTATAGCATTAGTACACGAGTGATCTGACGGATTGTAATGCATGGGGAAGAACGAACTCCCATTAGTCGGTTATCAAGTTACGAGATTTCAAGGCTAGCAATACGGTTTTCCGAAGCGTTCTGCTTATCATGACTCCTCTTTCGTGGAGAAACTGTCGAACACCGGTCGACATGAGTGACTATCCACGATCAGAGTGAATGTATGCTGTGGTGTCAAGAAATGAAAACCACTGATGAACATCTGATAGCAGTCTCGCTAGCGTGGTCGGGACAGGCGGAAGCAACAGAAAAGCGGGAATAATAATCGATAATTGTTAATAAGTAACGGTCGTGGATTACTAACAAAAGGGGACACTTAAAACCAACCAAGAGTTTTTCGAACGGTTGGGTGGTTTTCATAAGGTTGCCTCGAGCTTCGGAGAAAAATAAGGTTTGGTTTCACAGCACTGAACACTTGACGATGAGGCTTCGAACTTATTGAACAGAAAAAGGGAGGTTTCTAGCACGCACGAAGTATATTAACCGAAACACCTAGGTAGTAGACAGATTCATGCAGTCCTTTTGGATCGCGCTCCGTAACAACTATGAGAGGGTTCACCTGTGGTTCGACTATCTTTACCACGTCGGTACACAACATCGAACATGAATGGCGACAGTTCCCACTTCCGATGTTCGATTTTATCGTTCGTGATGTTCCCTCTGTGCTGATTGCCGTAAATGAGAGCAACAGAACGCTGATCGGTAGCAATTTTAAGATGGTTACGAGATAGGAAATGCTTCTATTTACGTGTGGATTTCAAAAATGGCAGACGCTTCTTTTCCTACGGCGCATTGGTGTTGTTCACTGGACGACAGGCTATGCGAGAAGAGAGCTACCGTGCGGCCCTTCTAATTCAGAGTGGCCGCGATTGCCACATCGGAGGTGTCTGTTTCGACAATCAAAGGGACGTCGCATTGAATGGTAGTGATTTCGTTTTTGGACAGCTCGTTCTTTACAGCCTCAAAAGGCTCTGACTTCACTGGGTAGAGGGAATGTGTTATTGTGTACAAGGATATGGATTTCCTTTTACAAAGAAGTGAGACATCCGCCGTGAATAGTAGCCGGATAACCCCACCACTCGCTGCCGGGACATTAAATTAAAAGAAGGGGGATAATTCTCGTAGAGGTTTTAGGCGATCTGGATCTGGTTTGACGCTGTTCTTCAACGCCTCATAACCTGAGGGTTTGATTTGTTTGGCGGCGATGATGCTTTTTGATTCATTGATAGTCAATCTGTGTTTTTCGGTCATGTCTAGTAACTCGCGAACATTGAGGTCATGTTCAGCGAAGTTTCTTCCATATACTGTCATATTGTCTACGTAAACAAAGATGTCTTTTGATCATTCACGTGCTAATATTATTGTCAATGGTTCGTTGAAGGCATGTGACGCCGAATGGGATCCGACGAAACTGGTGTAAACGTACGCAGGCCTCAAAGGTCGTAAGGGGCTTTTTTTTCTTCGTGAGTGGGGGCTTGGCGCTAAGCACTCTTGAGATCCAGATTGCTATATATGTCGTACGTAGCGATGTTTGTTCATCTCGTCGATTTCCGGTAGTAAATGGGCATTTAAGAGGGTACATCTGTTGATCGTTTGACTATATTCGACGGCAATTCTTTTGTGTCTGTCGTTGGCGACTACCGAGACTTGGACTATCTAATGGGAATAGGGAGGCTCGATGACTCCTTCAGCAGACAGACGGCGTATTCCATTTTGCAAAATTTTCGCGTCGGCTGGACTCTGTGTCTCCTGGGTTTTCGTCGCGATTGTCTGAGATATCGCATTTGGTTCTGAAAAAGAGAAGAGTCGATGTGGGCTGGTGTCAATGAACAGGGTGAAAAACGGTGATTTTGTCCCACCGAATGAGATTTCAACGCTTTTGTGAAGTCTAAGAAAGTTTTAACCAAGAACAACGTTTGCACATAAATGTGGTAGAACTGATAATTTGATTTTCATACACAGCATGTTTATACCTGATCTTTGCAGCACTACAGAAAACACTACTTAACTTTCAGAACTACCAGTGTCTATCAAAGCTTAGAAATGAGTTCCGTCAACTCCGACATCAACCATAGCATTCGAAAGACAGTATAGAATAGCCGCTGATGTGGTAGTCGGAATTGACGGGCGAGTGATAGTAAAGCAGGGCTATTTGTTCTGAAACAATAGGCAAACCTTCTGAAATCACTCCTTCTTTGCATATACACTGCGTAACGCATCTTGAGCAGGGCATTTCGGACAGGGATGTGTCATACCCAAAAAAAGAATCTGTCAGTCGGTGAACTGGAGGCGGCCACATCAGGCATTTTGGCAAGATTGGGCGAATTTTTTGAGGCATCTGTTGCAATTGTGTGGGAGTTAATCGGAGCAGACCGGCGTAATTGGGATTGTTTTCTCGCCAATTCAAGTGATCTAGTCTGATCAAAAGTAGCGTAAAAGTCTAGTGCTCTCTGTTCCAGTAGTCTCTTTCGGATCTGGCTAGACAGTAGGCCACTTACGAAAGCATCTCTGATTACATCGTTTCGATTCTACCTGACTGTAGTGGTTTTAAGGTTACGGTCTTTCGCGAGCGGCCTCAATCGTTTGAATAAACTGATTCAGTCTGTCCACCTTTTTGTCTACAAGATGCTAACGGATGACGAGCGAATACTTCGTTTTTCGGCTTCACACAGAGATCCCATGGTATGGAGACTACGTGGTCATAGACTTCGTATTCGGAGATATATCTACTGACCGGTGACGCAATATGGTTGGTCAAGACACAAAGCTAGTGACCGTGCAAAACCAATGGTTGCATTCTTTTGGAGCGTTAACTGTGTTGGGGGTCGACATCGAACCTTTCAGAACTAAGGATTCCATCCAATACATAGTTATCAGATAAATGAATTGTCGCAACAAATTAGTCCCGACCGTGCAAAACAAGGAATTGGCATCAGAAACAGAAAAGCGAGAGGCTCATAGGATGGGTTTTATTCATCTAACAATTGGTGTATGGTAGCGGAAATTGAAGGCGTATACTGGATTAATAACTCAAAAATGGAGCGAACAACAAAAGTTTACATCTGCTTGCAGGAAAAGATACCAGTTCTAATAAACCGCTCCCACCTGCTGCTTTGCGGTAAAGACTTTTGAACCGACGGATTTGGTTGAAAACCCTAATCATTCTCCTGTCTAGGGTTGGGTGTCCTGGCAGTATCTTAGCTCACAAACAGCCAGGAATATTCACGATGCCGTTAATTCCATTGTGTATCGGCCGACTTGCAGAATAACTCGGATCGCCCTATCTGCTACATACAGAAGAATGGATGAACGAAAACACCATCAACCATCCATTGTTCTTTCAACATTAACTCGCGGGATCTACTCGATCCCCCAGTCCCGGTAGTTAATTCATAGGTCCCACAATAGATATAGCTAATCATAGTAACTGTGGTCGCAAATCCAATCTTTTACCATTTAGCCTCATACCTCCATCGTCTCTTGCTTAGACCTAGAATACGAATTTATATGGATGCTTCCAATGTTCGCACTCTAAAACAGCACCCGCACTATCTACCCGATACCAGTTATACACTTCGACTGACTCCACGGCCGCCGCTACCGGTCAGGCTGGAGCAGGAATAGTCCTCAGCGTGTCTGTCACAGCCGCATTGCGGCTGAAATTATTGGGGTCAAACTAATCCCCCTATGGTTTTCAAAAGGGCTCCTGATACTTTTCTTGAATGTAGGGAACTATTATCGCGTGACCCCAGCACAGAGGGATGGTCTCCGTCGTCCACACAAGTTAAAATAGCTGAGTCAAAGCCTCGACTAACGTCTCCACCTTCTTTAAAAAGTACTGGCGCTATATCATCTGGACCAGCAGCCTTATTACGATTGAGAGCCGAGCTGCAACTGCGAACCTCAGTCTCAGTGGGTGGTTCTAAATCTACCGACAACGGCGTTACATCATAAGTTTGTGGAGGCAGCACGGTCGAAGCAGAAGGCCAGCTAAATTGACCCTCAAAGTGTTCCGCCTAGCGTTCCAACCTTCTGGACTTATTATAAATTAGTGTGCCATCTGACTAGCTGATAGCTTCACTGACAGACGGTCGTCTGGGACCAGTAGCACAGATTAGCTTAAAGAGTTTGTCAGTGTTTCCTGAGGCAAAAGCGATTTTCATTTCCTTGACATTTTCCACTAACCAAGCCTCACGATCGGCCATTAGACTACGTTTCAGCTTCTTACGGATATCCCTTCTAGACTTACTATGTGAACTACCAGGAGGAATCGTTCGTCTGGCTTCTAACAACTCCAGCGACTTCTCTGAAATCCAATATTTGTCAAACTTATGTACTCCTATGCCGCATGCTATAGTACCTGTTTTCTGAATAGCTTGTGAGATTTGTGTCCAGCAGCCATTAGGATCTTCGGAATGAGTACGATTAAGGCAGCTTTCTAAGCTGGTTTGGTACGTATGCTTTACCGATGGTAAAGCCAATTTCTCAACAGCCAGTCGTTGCTGTTGGCAGGGTCGTTGTCCAACAGAAGTAAGAACAAAACGACAACATACCAATGCATGATCTGAGTCCAAGTACGTGCTCCAATAAGAACGAAAGTCTTTGATGGAACCACGCCAACCATAACAGCTGTGTGGTCTATCTGATACCAGGCCTGATTCGCAGCAGGCGGGCGCCAAGTATAGCAATGACGTGAACGATGCCTAAGACTGGTGCTGGCTAAAAATACCTTATACTCAGCGCACAGCTGCAACAATCGCCCGCTTCACTGAAGCACGTATGCCAGGGTGCGATAGGTTATGCAGTGCGTTGAACACTGCATGGCGAAACGATAAGGGCACTACGGACCTGCGTACGCTTTGTCAAACATCGCATAGGATGGTGCCCACGGAGGAAGTTAACGGAATAGGCTATAGTTCGAGTGATGTACGTTGGCGGAATTGCTCTATTTCGAGGTCGCCTGTTTGCGCAGCGGCCAAAGCGGCCAAATCAAGAGGAGTAGGCGTAGAATTACTTGTCTGGTATACCTGTAAGAGGGCATTAGCGACAGAATTAGGAACACATAAGACACACCGTAGATATGTCGCAAACTCAGAGGTATAGTTCAGGTGCCTA
>LUCH01005449.1:25708-42392 GCA_013368495.1 Paragonimus heterotremus | reverse complement strand
ATTGCTCACGCCTCTCGTACGCTCAACTCTGCGGAGAAAAACTATGGTCAGATCGAAAAAGAGGGCCTCGCCATCATTTTCGCAGTTAAGAAGTTCCACAAACTTCTACATGGTCGGCATTTTCCCTTGCTAACCGATCACAAGCCGCTACTGTCCATCTTTGGTTCGAAGAAGGGCATCCCCGTATATTCCGCCAATCGACTGCAACGGTGGGCCACTATCTTGCTCGGCTATGATTTCGACATCCACTGTCGCCGCACTGACCAGTTCGGTCAAGCAGACGGTCTATCACGCCTCATCAGCAATCAGGTTGTTTATTCGATAAAGCAACACATGGGTTGAGCGGTTAAACAGGACCACAAAGAAAAACACTCATTTACATACAGAACTCGGCCCAGATCGTCTCGGTTGCCACAGACGCCAGACGTAGCAAGAACCGTTTTGGGCGATATTTCTTCTTGTATTTTCTCCTGTGGCTACTTCGATGTTATGCTCTGGACCCACTACTGAATAGTAGTCGTGTGAGTAGTATATTACGTTCGCTCATCATCACTATACGAGTACCGTATGTATAAACCGTGATAGCAAGAATACTTTTTCAATCCAAACTTTGAAAATGTTAGGTGGAGAGTCGTGATTATCATAGCCAAAACAATGCATCATTACTGGCTTTTACAACCACTGTTTGCAATGTGATCAATCCGGGCACCCTAGAGCTTCAATCGTTCCCGCAGAGTTGCCTTTCCAACGTATTCAGTTCACTGACGTTTTTTCAAATGTAAATCACCAATATTATCAAGATGAGCACACTGGTGTGGATAACATAACATCTGCCTATGTTGTGAATTAATTCTTCACTATTTTACATATCAAAATATAATTCCACTAGATACCAATGTTTTAATCACATGAAACGTAGACTGTTTGTCGTTTATTTTGACAACTATTGTGACCTGAGGATAAAGCAACTTTTCCACTAACATGCGGTTACCAACACTTCTGGCGTTAGGTTGTGTAGTAGGCTGTCACATGTTCGTTCCCTGACGTCTCAGACGACATCCTTGAAGTCTATTCCCTTGTTCAGTGAGCACTTCAGTGCATACACCAATGTTCCACAGTATCTGATTTCTGACTTTCAAGATTGTATTATTATGGGAGTGGGAATTACGGAAACTGGGTTGACTGAAAACATTTCCAATAGCCACCTTATACAATTTGGTAGGAATTCACTAGACGACAGAAATGCAGTCAGAATGACAGACTGCTAAAGTAAACAGGCCTACAGAATGACAGTAACAACCAAAGACGAAATATTTAATTTGAGCTAGGTTCGATTGCCAAATGAAGTTAGAAAGATTCACACCAAAGTGTTAGTTTCCGATTTTTCTGTCTGTTCCAAATTTAATGTGTACTACAAGCTGTCGAACTTCCGTGACAATGGAATACATCACATCAGTCTTATAATGCGGAGAAAATTTGCATTCCTTAAGAGACGGACAACATCGAAACTAATCATGCTGTTGAAAGCCCAAATATCGAAAGCGTGAGCTTAAGTGAATGGATCACCTAAGCCATAAACATGACGAATGACATTCCGAGAAGTGTCGCGCTACTAAGGCACATAGTTTGTTGCCTTCATGCATATCTGAATGAGCTACGCTCAGTGGGATAATAAATAGCTGGGTTTTCGCTGAACAGCAGATTACTCCTCACTAAAATGACAACGCAAGTTTGAATCGAACGGATAAAAATGGTTGACACACAAAAAAAGATCCACAATTTAGATAGTGATAAGGAACTCTAAGATAATGTCTTCCGTGGTAATTGATTTCGGCTGCGTCAGGCCGACAGGACTAAATGTTTGTGCGTAACTAGAATGGTTATGATCAGTAGGCGATCATGCAAATGGCAATGCCTAAACAGATTTCAAAACAAATTGTACAAATGTGTGTAAGCCACATTTCTACCTCAAATCCATTCTATACCGTAGACAGTTGATTGACTACGTAAACGTTTGATATGTTCGGTCATTGTTAAATTCGTTTGAGGAAAATGAAAAATTCAGTGTAATACACAGTGTGTTTCAATAATGTGCACGTTACACGTATACATTCACTGTTCTATCTCAATGTTTTACTTTCTGCCAGATATCATAAAAAATAAAACTCAACGTTTTGTATTTATGGTTTTTTAAACATACAGCTGTGATCAAATTTTCAAGGCCTTATCACTACATAAGTGTCCGAACGCACAGGTAGAATTCGGATCACTACAGAATGCTCTTGAATTGACCTTAACTTGAATCGTGACGTAATGCAAAGAATGAACCGCCTCACTATCGTTGGTGTACTGCAAACCTTTAGGTTGCTGACTGAGAAGAACCAGAGAAGTTGTAATATTTACTAAGCAGCCACCTTATGGACCTCGGCATCAAGTCATCAGCTGACATCTGTCCAGTCCAAAGTTCACGTTCGTACGTTCTCGGTGGCAAGTTGTCGACGATGACTCGTGACTTGATGTCATGGTTTTCGGGTTCGTTTGGCATGGGACCAGTCGGATCTGGTTTTCAGTGGAACAGTAAAGGTCGTAAGGAAGCTGTCTTGCTGATGACGCCTTACTTTCACTTAGGGCTCGGTTTTTTGTTTGTAAAGTGTAGGCACTTTGATGTTAAATGTTTAAATGTAGACGTAGCTATTTCGAGTAGTAAGATGTCTTCCCCCTCTTTTCTCTCTGTTTTTGTACAGAGTTTGCTTGCTTCTTCATGGTTGTGTAGTATTTAAGAATCAGTGAGAACCACTGATACAGTGCTGTCTATAGGGATGATTCAGTGGGATTACCGTATGCCAGCCGTGAGGGAGAACAGCAGTTTATACACCTCTCTACAACTAGAGATTAAAGTCTCAAAAACACATCAACTTGCAGATGGATCAGTTACTTCCGTCGTGTTGAATAACCTCGTCAGTAGAAAGCAAGAGTTAATCATTACATACCATGTTACGGAACAAAGTAGGTGAGAAGGACAGATTTGTGGAAAGTGGGTTTTCCCATAAAATTCGAGTTCAAGCTGCCAGCCACCAAATGTCTTGCGTTCGCCCAACGAGATCGTGAAATTCGTGCATTCCGAATAGCACTGAACGTGTTGTAGAGTGGACTTATCGCCAAAGAACATCCCACGCGCGATGAATTTGTCAAACTCATCATTTTAAAGTCACAGATTAACACAGAACACACACAAGCCAGAAGTACGATTCAGCGTATGATTTCATCTCGTTAGACTAGCTTTCACAATGGTCCATCCACGTAACTAGTATGGAGTAATGAGACTACTAGATCGACGACGATTCGCAGTGCAGCCTGACTGTTTTTGTACGTGTGTTCAAGTGTTTACTTCTTGAGTGTGCACTCGCATAAGTGACACTTAGTCAATTGTTTATTTCACAGCTGTGTTGAAACCACTGCTGCCAAGAGCACGATACTTGGTGGGTTTGATACACACCAAGTGATGAATCGGTAGGGTAAAAATCAAGCTGTAAATGACCTACGCATTGGTCCGGACCAAGTGAATAGACTACCCAGGAAGACTGAATAGCGGAGAGTGGGCCAGAGCTGACTACGTCATTTTCGCAAGGCTAAGGCGTAAGATCTCCAGCATTTCGTAGTGTCAAACTAGTGTTATCGGTTTCTGCCAAACCACAAAACATATGAAACAAAAATTTCGTCAAAACTACCCATCCAGTTATCATGGGGAAGTTGCTGAAGCCAATACAGGTCGGGAACAGTGGACTAGTACCGGTGTTAACTCAGAATCAAACTGTCCTGCCGAAGTCCAAAGAAGTCTGATCAGTTGTTGAACAAAAGTATAACTTTTCGATAAAATAGTATGGTAGGCGGAACCGCCTAAGGAATTGAGGGAAGCGTCAACACCCAGTCACGTAGTGCACATGTAAACTATCGGAAATATCCGAATCGGCAAGTCGTTAAATCATGTTTTTGCATGTGTTACTGAATCTTTGAAACTGTATGCTCTGAGACAATATTATATCATATTTCTAGAATACCCTCCGTAGTAAAAACAAATCAACAGGAATCACTTCAGTTGATAGACAGCCAGATTTTATTAGAATGGTGTGACAAGAGACTTTATAGAGAAGTTACGCAAGAGTATGCAAACTAGTCGCGCCACTGTCAGGGAATTAGGGTTGGAGCTTCGACTAACATCGAATATGACCAGTTACTTACACCAAAGACAGGCAATATCCCCGAAACGATCAGCAAGATTCTAACATTGGTGCGTCAATTGAATTACACTTCTTACTCCCAAAGATCATGTCAAAAGTGCATTCAGTGTCACCCAGATTATTTCCCCATCAACATCGAAGCAAACGAACTGCCGAAAACGAGTTCAGGAAACAAGACTTTAAGCCTATAACTAGTGACAGTGTATTTGCCTCTCATTTCACGAAATGGTCTTGCTCAGCTTCATGCATTAAGATTATAGAGTTCTGTTCAATAACGTTTGCACAATTCGTGCAAGGACATGAAGTCAATGTACATATTTGGGCCTTTGAGGTTGTGCGGGCAGCACATCAGTAGTGGCACAGTGTGGGCAGAGCAAACCTTAAAGTAACTATTGGTCATATGACAGCTAGTTCTTGTGATAACTTCAACGTCGTTCACACGACGATGCATATCCGAGTACAAAAGTCGATGACATTTCTGTGACCAATGCATCAGTCTGAGGATAGAACCTGGGATGATTGTATAATCTCGTCGTAAACATTTTTTCATACTTGCGCTTGAGTCATTTCCCACAAGTGCTTTATGCCAGAAATTCAGCCTATAGGAATTGTCAGTTTAGTTGGAAACATGGTCGCTGCCCATCTACCAACAAGGGATGTTAGGATGAGCAAATCATCACTGCAGATTTCAAGTCTGAAGTCGAATTTGGAACACAATGCTTCAAAACTTCGTGATTTGCCCAAACATACTGACCTAACACCAGACGGTTCGGCGTGTTTCCAGAATGTGCCCGACCTTCTATCACCTTCTTCAAGGTCATTTTTGGACTGTAATTATAACACTGCTACGGTGCAATATCAGACGGGGAAAATAAGTGTTATTTGAACTTCGTTTCCCATGCTCTTGCCCGAGGGTCCGGACGTTTTGGCAGTCATTAAGTACAACCGATTTATCGTTACGGTTTTGCTGATACAACAACGAAACCGATGCTAAGGTTGTTATACCTGGATGTAGACGTTTTAATTGTGGACATTCCGAAAGCTGAACGATATCCTTACAATGAAGATAACATAACTTAAGGTTCTTCTGTCAGTAATTGAGATTCGATGAGGTTAGTGGACGTGACATGATTATGGTATTGCCCCACACATTAACTCACAAAGATATCTGATACTTACGGTATTGGTAGCCGAATGGATAAGACATTTCGCTTGAGGTACAAACGCCGCTCGTTTGAATCTGTCCAAGGAAGAGATTGAGCGTGGACCGTTCGTTGAGAGTGAGTATGCTGTAACGATCCAGTGTAGCCTTAACCAGTGTAGAATGTGGCAACACACGATGGCGTACGGCCCCCAAGTGAACACAGACCGGACACGAAAGTAAATGACAAAAATTGACCGAGAGAAACACTAATGCAAGTAAATGCAATATTAGAAAAGAATGTTGTCTATTTGCAACAGCATAGATTCACTGGCGAAAGTCAGGCAGTTCTACTACGCAATTGCAATCAAATTCGAGTTCATGATTAGTGTCAAATCGATCTAATTACGTGCGTCTACTCACAAACTGCAAGTAACAAGAAAATCATACTAAACATTAAACACACGCGGCCATCAGCCCGACCTGCAATGCCACATAAACACTAACCGTTTCCTTATCCGCCATTTGAAAAAGTCAAGGTTCTTGATGCCAACCACCATTAAACGCTTCAGCAACCATAAGACAGTGATAACAAGTTCGAGCCTAGACCGGTAGGAATACGCTTTTCTACGGCTGGAAGATATTCAACTCAAGCCAAACGCATCCAATTTGTAAAACGTACTGGATAACGGATGTATAAGACTCAAATCAAGCTGTTTCAACAAAGTAGCGGCAACGAGAAATAACGCGTTAATGACAACGAACTTGGGTGAACAGTCACGCCGTCCCTATTCCCACGCGGCTAGGTATGCGCTTTCAAATAATTGAGCGTATAGTTGGCATGTTTTCCCGGTGCATACGGTACAAACCATCACATTCCAATGTAGTAGTTCCCTCACAATGCGACCAGGTATGCGGTTCCCATCATACTATCTGAACAACTGCCCTCCATTCCCATAATCTCCTCAATTCTATTAACAGAACCTGATTTTCTTCCATTGTGTCCCCACTAATCAACATCTATTACAGAGACAGTAATCTGTAACTGACCGGGCTGGCTGTGGGTTCATTACATTTTCGCCAGAGTGCCTTGATCTGTTGCTGCTTTAGACAACAGATAATTCGTACAATCGTGATTCTGAATGAAGAGCGACAGTGGAAACGCTAGTACATATGCTTGATAAATCCAACAGATGAATGAACAGAAGGATATCGAGACATTGGGTACTTCTATTGGAAGACACGAACAAAAGTTGATCAACTTGGAACCAAAGTTCAGGATGCTCCAGCCCCATTTGTTGTTACAGGAATCACCATCACTCAGGACGGGTGGCAACAATTAAGACTGGGTCATTAGTGAGACGAAATTAGGTTAAAAATTAAACATCATTCACAGTCCACGCAACTAGGGAGAACAGTTCGTTTAGCCGACCACGAAAGAACGAGTTACCCAACTTCACCGTCATCGGAGTTTGTCTTTAGCTACAATGGGCGGAGTATTACTTGCACGGGAGGTTGTGACTGGATGTTCATGTGTGCCGATTAGATTCTATACCTAATGCGAGGCAACTAGAACAATTGGCTTTCCACACACACGACGACCAGAGTCCCAGTGCAGGCTCCGAAGAGGGTATGTACTGGTGCTCAGGGAACAAAACTCGAACTTAATACATTTTTTTGATTTTGGCCACTCGGTCAATCTGAATTGTGAATACAGAAACCAAACGATGATCATTGACAGTTTACATAGATCAAAATTTTCGATTATCCAAAGAAAGCAACTTACAAAAAACATGACATTCAACTGGGAAATTTACCAGAGTTTAATAGCCACGTTAGATAGTGTACAATGCTGTTGGCGTGTACAACCTAACGCCCCAAACTCACGGGAAATAAGTAGCAATACCCGGAACTAACAGGGATACTTGAGAGACAACACATGCAACAATACAGAGGTCGGAACGTTTTTCTATTTTACATAACAAACCAGAAATGTTCGTAAGAATGAGTGCATTTCAATGCGAGTTGGGAGATCCTGTGAAAAAACAACCCAAGTGGGTGATGTCGGACCAGGTTTTCTTTTGATGTAAAAGAACTTTTCAACAAACGTTTCTATGTATCAAGACTGATTCCTGAATTTTAGAAACAAGTCACGATTCTAGCTCCTTGTGCAAGTGTACTAATCGTTTTGGATCCTTCGTGTAATCATAAACTCGAAGGCTGTGATTACAAGCCACCTGTGCTATTCGGAAGGGGTTCACAAAATTTCGTGACAATTCCGTTAGGCCGTTTACAACTATAACGTAAATGTTGTGTATATTATTACCAATCACTACCTGTGTCACTCTCCATAGATGCCGTGTGTAGAGGGAAGCATCCTACCATTTTTCGACGACCATGACGTAAGGGCACGTACAGATGATGTCGAACGTCCTTCAGAGGGCTTTGATCGACACCAAAAAGTGGATGTCTATGTGAAATTAGTCCATATGTCGGACTACAATAAAGTCTACCATGCACTTCTTCAGCTTAAGACCCCTCGAATGAACTCGTGCTGATGAACCGTCTGTTCCTATAGATGGTGGGCCATACCGGTGGACGTCATGTAAGATTCCAGTCAGTACCGTTTGTATCAAACTGAATATATACTTGGACTTCTACCAGTGAAGTTCCGTGTAATACTTCCTCGTTGTTTGCCACAGAGAAACATCAGAACAAGTCATCCCATCCGGTAAGTGACCTCATTTTGCTTAACTGATTCTGGCACGATAGAATCAGCCGCTTTCACCATATTTATGGTAGAAACTGCTAGGGAGAAAGTGAACTAAACAGACAGGATTGATATTCATTCATATGTTAGTATGCTCCTCGAACTGTCTGATTTACGAAGCTATGACTTCCGCTTCGTCGATCTCCGACCGGAAATGACGGACAGTTTTACGTAAACAGAACAAAGGCGGATACTGAACATCTGTCGAAATGAAACGCGTCAATCTCTCGCGTGCTTCATTTTCGTCAAGTATATTTGTCCGGAAGTGATACACGCCGAGAATAAACATACCACCCAATACTTTTCAGACGATTTTCTCATCCCATATGTGGCTCACTTGACTGAGATGTTCGAGGGGCTTAATCAGGCACAGCCCAGTGACAACTATCCTGACCAAACGGTAGGCGGCCAAACGTGACCTGTTCGTTGCATCCTTTCAGATTTTCAGAATAACCCGCTATTCGCCGTTTCATCCTACTCACCACCAGTACTAAATCTAACATCGTCGAAAAAATGGGACTCCTATTATCGTGTTAACATATTCTGTTTGTCAATCTACTCGATTTCCGATAACTATTTTTCTCGAACGCCAAATAACGATGTTTCGAGATGTTTAACCAGGTAGTGGTTTTTGACCAAAATAAGTTTGGCACGACCGGCAACAGTGGTAGTAATCATCAATCTCATGGTCTCAGCGTTTGACTAGACGTTCTGGTCACAAAGACTTGGTTGTTCACAATCGATGTCCATGGTATCGTTCTGAACTGCTGACAGACTCACTGTGCAAGACCACTAACCGGAGTCATTCGCTTTCTTGCGGTTCGAAAAGCTGATAAAATTTCCCAGCCGACATAGTGACAGTAGGCCCTCGTGATCCGATATGCACAAGAAGTACACATAGACACGTCCATTGATGGGTATCGGCTGTAATCACATGAAGGACTATCAAGGCTGTCTGTGTGGTAGGTTACAGAACTGGCAGAAGTATGAGTCAAACAGGAATAAACATTGAAAACGAGTGAGGAAGTATATATACAATGTAGAATAGGGCGGGCCTCGATTTGCCTTGAAATGCACGTCGTAAATACATAGTGAATGTTGACGAAAAAACTAGAATTTACACAGACATTGCAAGACAAGTAGATTATATTGAGAACATAGGTGCTCAGAGATGGAAACAGTAGATAGAAAGTAATCAGGAAGAGAAATTTACACTAAATTGTCGTCAAAGAATGGAGAAACGCTTGTGGAGCACACTGCGCGTGCGTTAGCGCATCTGAATGCGACACTCATTTACGCGATTTCGTACGGTCACGTTGTCGTGTTCCTGCCTTCCGAGGACCGGTACTATTATAACCAAAATTAGAAGAAACCGAAGAAGCAGTGACGGAAGAGCCATGCTTGGAACCATCGGACACCAGCGACTTTGATGACGGACGGCGAGTACTCACCAGAGGATGCACCTACATAAGAGAACAAGTAATGCCTTGTTTAGACAAAAGGAATTCGCGTGGATAAATCATAGATCGTTCAATGCTCCGTCGAACATTAGAAACGGTGTTAAAAAAAACTAGAGCGTCTTAACTGCAGTCAGTCATTCAGTGGGGAACAGTAGGTTGTACGATGCATATTACAGGCAGGAAAGGTCAGCACCGGATGCAAGACCCACCCAAAAATAAGCTAAATCATGTACACGATCGTCCAACTTGGTTTACCACGCAGATCGGTGAAATCAAGTCCACCGAACAGTAGTATACTCGGTGTGGTATCCCTGTCCCTTATGGTGCCGGCAGTAATTGAGTAGACGAGGAAACCTTTCAAATTTAATTGGCAGCCAGCCAGACATCAACCCATCGAGCGCCGTGGTCCAGAGGGAATTCTAGCACCAAAAGTGCGCTGGATTATCGCTTCTCAAAACAGTAAATACGGCTTTATTATGATTCAAAACATGTAAACCAGAGTAATATTGTAGCGAAAAGACGTCCAATAAAGCACAATCTTTATGGACCAACACGCTAGTTACCATGCCACACGCGCGCTCGCGTTTATGAGTCAACATCCCAGTTTAAAACACCCCCAGGTTTCCGCTCACGCGTCGTGTGCACTTCTGCCCGGTTTATGTGTGTGATGGGCGGCTTCTATTGGGGGGCTTTCCGTCTGCCAACCTTCGTCCGTTGGTCCGATTTCGTTGAGCGATGGCTCGTCCGATTGCTCATGTTGTCCTCCATCTGTCCACAGTGGGCTCTGATCGTATTCCACGGCCGTGTCGAGATATTCCCGCGAGTGTTGGAATAATCGGGCCTCCGATTTCGTCGTCCATTCTATTTTGCCTGCACTGTCTCGCCCGTTGGTCCGATCCGGTCGAGCGATGACTCATCTGATTGTCCACGTTGTCCGCCATCCAATCGTTGAGGGTTCGTGCACGTGCCTCCTCTCCGGCGTTAGGGTACTCCACCGAGTGTTTGAATACTCGCACCTCTGGCTTAACAATCTACCACACTATCTCGACCCAACAGCGTCCGTAAATATTACCCAGATGATTAACGAAGTGAATTAACTAAAGGCATGATAAGAAAATGTTTCGAATTGTTCAGTGCTCAAATGAAGCAGCCTGAAACCAGCTCACAATATAGAATATGATTTGTGTTCAACCATTTGGACGAAACCTAGCGGTTATTTTGCTAGAAATGGTGATATTAGTGAGAAACTGCATGATTAAATCCAACTAGACGTCGTAGGCACTGAAGAATGATCGGTTGGTGGTTATCGCGTTCTAGCCAAACAACCACTCTTCACAGAGTTTGGTGTCAAAATGGGAAGCGAGTGGCACACTAAGTTAAAAAAACATCGTTCAGGCGAGTGAGTCCAGTTTACCTCATCTGTCTGAGCCCCAGGAAGATTGATATTGAAACTTGGTCCCGAAGGTGGTTGGCCGGTGGCGGATTGTTCTTTTCGCTTGACTTGTTTGGTCGGTGGTTCGGAGGAACGACCAGAAGGGGAATCTGGCCGTTTCTTTATCAAGCCACTTCCGACGGCCACACTGTCGGTCTGCTCCTCACCGCCTGACAAGTCATCCGGATTGTCCACCTCCGGCGAAATGGATAAGTACATGAGGATATCTTCACATTCAGCGTCCTCGTCACTAGGCAAAAACAGCCGGTATCAGTTGACAAAAACGAATTATGCCAGAAATAGGACACATTCAAATAGTATACGAAGCTAGGATGAAAATTTTGTACAAAGCTAATCAAAGATCGATCTGGCCGATAGATTGCCTGTTGCTGAACAGAACAAGTCTAGCAGAATTCGATTAAACCGATTATTAGTCTTATTCCAAAAAGTCGTTTAACACGGTCTCTTATAAAATTTAACAGGTGAGTGTTTCCATTTACACTAACCGATCCCACTGACGGACGAATAGCATATTCAAGACCACGGGAGCGACATACAACAGTCAAATGATACCAAGAACAGAAAGACTATCTAAAACGCGAGTAACAAGGACGCGGTGGACAGAAAGGAATTTAGATATCGAAAAAAAGAAACATGTCTAATCAAGAAACAGAGTTGTTCGACGAAGGACTCAGTTTAAAATGCTACTTTTGTGACCCTGTGGTCGCTAAAAAATTATGGCAGGAATTTTGACTTAATATGAATGTTCAAAAAAAAAACATCAATCCACATTACTCTTGTTCAGATAGCACGAGTGACACACAGCATGAGCGAACTAAAAATAAGAGGCACCTAACACATTGCAGAAACTAAAACATGCAGTGTACTGTTACGAATAAACAACACAAATGTACCTGCTCAGCAAGGCTGCTACCGGTTCCACCGTCTCAACGTCCACTTCAACGTCCTCTTCTTTGTTAGCTATCCACACACAAAAAACGTGGAAAAAGAACACGACGGGTGCGAGGTCGAGTTACAAAGCATGTAGGCAAATTTCAGAAACATTCAGTGAATACAGAGTGATTAAATTGTTCAGATTTAAGAATTTTTTACTGTAGACTGTTGGAACTTCGGCGACAGATAGAATAGGATAGCTAGCAATGCATAGCTCCACAGAATGCAGTCATACAAAACAATAGTTGGCTAGTGCCCAGTTTAGTTGATAAACAGCCCCGCGTGAGAACACAACAACAGGTTTATCAAGAGCCCACCTCCAGTCTGCACCTCATTGTTTGTCATCACAAATGCTTAGGAGATAAAAATTGTTATGTCGGACGTACTATTAAAAATGGTTCAATGTTCAACCAGTATAAACCCGAAGCTTCGGAATAAGGTCAAAATCAACGTCATTAATTAGCATACACATGTTGAACAATTTTAATCGACAATAGTGCATGCGAGAAGCTGAAAACTGACAACGGCATCGGGCATACAACCTTTGTCAACTTGCACACGTGCACACTGTAAACAGGACTAGAAGAGAGAAAGTCTTCTCTGAACACGCATACCTATGCTTCATTTAACTGTAAATGGTCACTACGTAAACAACCAAGCGTACTGCTGTGGACTTAAATTTGACCTATCTTTGCTTCTGTCCGCACAGCCTAACACTGTTATATTGGTACGTGGTGTGGTGGTAGGTTTGATAATTTAGAGAATACTCAAATGCGAAAAATCTGGACAAATCAACAAATGCGATTTCAATGCTCATCGGTGGCGTTAGTGGATTTCAGTGTAAACCGATTGAGAAAACCTGTTTGGGCAGTCAATCAATCTCTGGGATCATCTCGTGGATTTCGCGAAATAATTAGTTGAGTAGATGACTTGGTCCAAATGTGCAATTTCTGATCCTTCGGCGTGGCTTCGTAGCTCAGTTAGTAAAGCACTTGCTGCTTGAGTATGCGGTTACAGGCGCCGGCTCGATTCCAACAAATGGTCTAATAATCCGCCATTAGGTCTCTAAATAATCAAATTTGCTAAACTACTTAGCAGTGTCTTGCAAAGCAGAGAGCGCTACTTCATTGTACATGAAGCAAAATCACAATATCGTGATTACACTAAGGCAGATACACCAAGGCGCAACGTAAACTGCACATAATTTAACCAGTGACACAAAGGTGTAACGTTTTGGTGACTCGATAGATTAGCATAAAACAGTACGTAATAAGTTCCACTGTTTGAGTTTGATTAGAAAAATCATCTTTGACAACGGAGTACTCCTGTTCTAGTATGGTGCCTTCATCAAGATTAAAAATAAAAAAATATCTGTTAACTCACGACAAGCGCAACTGTCTTGGTGATTTTGAAAGTAAAGCAAATAACGTATTAAGTATGTATACGAAATTTCACATAAACATTGAGAATCGGGTGAAGTGAATTTATGTCAACCAGTAACACCACATGAACTCACAGATATATCTGGCTACAAAACAGGTTTCAGGACAGATTAAGTGCCTATTGAAAACCATGAAACGGACAGAGTCAACACCACAAGAAAACGAACAAAAAACAACGAAAGGCTGAGCGTGTTATACGAGGAAAAATAAGTAAAATTTGTAAGGTAAGCAACTTTAGCAATACTAGATCAATAGCACTGCATCTTTCCAAACCAGTATCGATGCAAGTCAAGGGGGCGGGCAAAACAACATTCCTACCGCCGACTTTGGCTCGCGGCCACAATCTTCAATGTTTCCAGCCAATGACACATCAGTTGAACCTGTCTGATAGAGTAAACAGTGACTAAACGTAATGCTGACTTTTCATATCTCCACCCTGTTGTTTGTCCCGGTGGCACGCAGAAAGTACAAACGAGAGACGACCTTGTAAAGGCTGGGAAGATATTTGCAAGGCATGTCCCAGCCACTTGAGCCGACGAAGTGAGAGTAAAGTGAGTACAGCGTAGAACAATCCGTTTTCAACACAGCGACGGTCAACAGTACATGGACAAAGATGACTAAAAGTAGACATTCTACTAGTGTAATCGAACAGTAACATATCAGCGAATCGCACTGATGCCTAACCGAAACACAACCATGAAGGAAAAAAGCGGTCTCATTTGAGAAACAAAAGGAACGGAGGAACCCCAAGTACCAAAAATATGTACGTATGAACATAAACATTCAACACCAAGGTTCCAACACCTCACACATAAACAACCGAGTGGCAAGTGAGGGTAAGGCGTCACCAACAGAGACGGTTTCTTCGTGGCTTCATCGTTCCGTGTCGTTAATTGTACTAACTTCACAGACAAATCAGCTAAACAAGGTTAACATTCATGCCAATGAGCCAGACTAATCACAGTATTACCTAACGCATTCGGCTATCAACTCTGTCAGTTGAGACGACCCTGGAACGTGGGACGAACCCGCCTTATTGCCGGGGAAGAACCCAATTCCCCGAAAATACCGTTTTATTTGCCTTCGCAGTGACCTAACTCATTACTGATTGCAGTGACCCTCATAGTCGGCACGGACATGTGCCACTTCACCTGTCACGTGCGTTCTTAACCTTTGTGCTAAATTCTGGCGCCCCGCTCACACGCACGTCCTTTACTTGGGACATCATTGTAATGTCTGGACCTTCGTCTGGTCCACTTCTGCCCTGTTTCTGATTGGTCACAAACTCTTTAAATGTGGTCTAGTTTGTGACCGTGTTATCTTCGGAATGAGTGACATAAAATGGCTCGTTCGGACGCCTGTCTTTTCTCTGTGTTCATCCGTTAGCATTAGGTGGTTGAGTTGGCCGGGAAGATTCGTATTAGTCTTGCATATTTCGCTGTCCATTGTTCAGAACCGTTGAACATCGTTCCGTTATCTACCGCCGCACTAACCGTTATTCCGTTGTCTGTTTACGCGCTCGTAGGCCGTATACCAAGATACAGCACTTACAATAGTCAACCATATGACGAACAATTTTATTTCTCTACGCTGAATCATGATCAATCCATCATTTGCAATCGTAGAACAGTACCGCGCGTGTGGTCGTGTTGTGCAACTCCTGCTTTAGAAACAGGCGGAAGCGACGACTGTGCAGACGATGTCTCAGGTTCGCAGAGACCAAATTAGTGATGCGAAAGAAAATCTATTCCTCAAAACCATCACCACCACCCGAAACACAATTCGAGGCAGACAAACACTCGGACTAGGTCCAGAGTAACGGTACCATACTGAACTGTTCAAATGATCAGGTTAGTCAGTATGGGTGCACTTGGCACCTTCAAACAATGAAATGCTGTCACAGAACTGGGTTGACCCTAATACAATCTTTGTTATTACAGTGTTGATCGCTTCACTGCTCAGCTGAGTGGTGTAATCTCGCCAGTTTGTACTATCATTGATGGGATGTCCACGAGGATAGCAAAATCAAGCAATGCATTCGCTATGCTTGGTCACTTGTGGCATAGCGGAGACGTCCGACTGGCGACTAACGAGAGGACATACAATGCATTTTTGTGTTCAGTCTTACTTTACAGATCAGGGGGCTGGCCTATTTGTGCAGAAGATGCTCTCGGAATTCGATCCCCGCTGTGTATGTAGGTTCGTCTGTACCAAACGAGCTGACTGCGTGAGCAACGCGATAGCCCGTCGGTGCGAATTCGAGAAATCTGCAGGATGGCAACCAGTAACCGAAGTAGGGAATACACGGCCCAAGCTGGTTCAGCCATGTACTTCACATGTGGACGAATTGTCTGGAGCATCCAGCATTATCCAGCGCAGCTGCTGACGGTTGAAGGAAATCGCAAGACTGCCGGGTGATGGCGCGATCGCAAGCTATCACAACCTTGCCTTGATCATCCTGATGAACAAGACTGGTAGAAGCCATATCAGGTTGGAGGCTGGCGACCATCCTCGCACTCGCTTGGAAGTACTATTGGACGTGACACATTGCGTCGCAGTCAGTAACGAGCTGGTACCCTTGAAGTTCCTGAGTATTCTTCCCTATAAATCTCTGTTGTTGTTAGTTGGTTTATCTTATGTATATGTTCGTACTCATTTTTTAATCGGGTACTGCGTCATCAATGACATCCTAAACGATGGTGCTCTCGGTGAGGCTAAACGCTGAATGTATGTGCATGTGTGCAGAGTCAGCATGTCAGGTGCCGCACCAAATGATTTCGGTTGGAGAGAATTAGTCTGGAAGTGACAAGTAACGAGACTGGACATTGACGTGGTGTGACGGCTTGTGCATCCCGATGATATATTGGGCTAAACTGGACGGTGTGACAACTACACCGACAGTCACTCATACCAGGCAGACCAATAGGTAGAGGTCTGACGAACCAGTATCCTGGTCCTCCAGGTTGGGGGTTGGAATAAGGCTGGCATCTTTTTCCAGAAGACGTATCAGTTCTGGCACACTGCCACTCACCCGCTGCTTTGTGGTATAGGCTTTTGAACCAAAGGCCTTGGTTGAGAACCCTAATCATTCTCCTGTCTAGGCATGGGCGCCCTGGCAGTATCTCAGCCCACACACAACCATGAATAGTCATAACACAAATAATTCCATACTGCATCGACCCTCACGCAGTATAAACTGGGTCGCCCAATCTGCTGCATACAGCAGGGTGGATAGGCGAAAACATGC
>LUCH01005449.1:0-22044 GCA_013368495.1 Paragonimus heterotremus | reverse complement strand
TTTCTTTTTATTATTTTTCGTGTAACTTTTTAAAATTCCAAATAACTTTCAATTTGATGACTCGCCCATTAACGCTTGCTATTCATGTGAGAGGATTTGTCAACCGTTCAATGTTGCTAAGTACGCAGCGTCTCACATTTGACATACAGCTTGTTTTCACATTCACCTTTATACGTATGTGTCGCTTAATTTGGACGTCACTGTTTGTTCTTCCCTTGAACGAAGTTGTGTATATGGGCTAATGGCCCGGAACTGATTTGAACGGGTACTTCGGGTTTCCTGGATGAAATCCAAAGTGTGATTAGGCACACCATCGGAGATGATGCAGAACGGAAGTCGATGGTATTCTCGCCGTGATCTTTAGTTTCTCTAAAAGAAAACCTCATTTCACTCGGATGTTTCGCGATGTCATAAGAAAAACAACGAACAAGACTTGTTTTCTGTTTGATCATCAAACCGATCATAACTCAATAAATAGGGAAATAGAAACCAGTGTTAGGTTTGGACACAATCATCATAACATACGCACATTCCATGAGTACGCGATCACTCAAGTTTTATTTATGTTACGTAATGCTGGCTGAGTGATGGTGAAATGGAGGCACATTCGGCTGACAAGGTAACAAGAGTGAAACCTGAGTAGTGTTTATTTTCGAAAAAGGATGGGAAGAGAGTATCCGAATGTAAAGGCTACGATTAAATAAGTGAGATTCAACTTGAAAAGATTAACGGCTTACCTTTGCTCTCTTCAACATCTTTATCTTCATCTTCCACATCAAACTCGGACTCGCGTTCCTCATACTCCACGTTCTCATCCAGCTCCTTGAAATCAGGAGCGAATGCGGACCAGTTTTGCTGCAGATAGGAACAGTACGAAAATGAAAAGAAAGATGGACTCCCTCAAGAACTTAAT
The DNA here is from genome assembly GCA_013368495.1 of Paragonimus heterotremus. Taxonomy (NCBI): domain Eukaryota; kingdom Metazoa; phylum Platyhelminthes; class Trematoda; order Plagiorchiida; family Troglotrematidae; genus Paragonimus; species Paragonimus heterotremus. The sequence continues at coordinate 21,131 of LUCH01005449.1, read as the reverse complement.
CCAGATTCAGTTCTCAGAGTCACGGACACGAATGCCAATAATAAAAATCAAAGCAAACAGGCTCAAAATACACTCCAAATAGGAAAAAAGAAATAAGCACGTCAAGTTTCTCTGACCATTCAGGACATAAATTTAACAAGGCCAAACTCAACATTTAGTTGAAATAAGTGGTCTGACTTATTAGTAGTGGAATATCCTGTCTACGAAACAACAACAACCACAACAGGGTGCAACGGCTTTTTCCAGTCACGTCTCAAGATGGAGAATCTGCATGGATCAGAAGTACTTGGCGGACCTCTACAAAGGGTTGGGAATCAACCAACCCGAAAGAGACAAACTGAGATCACCAGCTGAGTACAACTGAACGTAAAGAACCAAACGTACAAAATTTTGCACCAAGCTTACCACTTGTGTCTGAGCCCAGATGGAGACTTGTTCTTTGGTCACCGAGTTGGAGATTGAAACAATGATGGGTCGCAATGGATGCCAAACCACGTCCAATAACGTTTCCCCCTTTTGGCCATGCAATATTTTTACCAAAGTTCCACTGCTTCGCTCCCATATGTAGATCGAATGCTGTTTCATGGACCCGGCACAAATGTACTCACCATCGCCAGAGAAACAGCATTTCCGCCAATGGCTCCTGTGGAGAAAGAAAAAGCACAAATTCATATGGAAAATGAATAACCTATGAAGTTTCCAGAAAAATACCCACACACACAGTAAAAATGGCAATGGCGCTAGCCAGAACCATCAATGAATTACTCACCAAAGCAAAATTGGCATGCCACACTCGAGACGATGATCGCACAGTTGATTCATCGGCCAGAGAAATAAATCGATGCTCCGGAATTTAAGGAAAAGCTAAACGATTAGAGGCAGTACGCGAATCACCACTGGATGTAGGTAACGAACAGGATCTAGTAGGCCCACATGGGGAGTTGATTCAATATACAGAAACCTGTGGTACTCATCACCACAAATGCCAAAAGCGCCCATTAATAGTCACAATTTACCGCAGCCGGTTAACTTCGGACACAAACTGATGATGAAACCGACTATTTACACGCATTCTCAAATCTACGCCCAGTAGCCGACTCACGCCGTAGTAACTCGCGACAGATATCAGAAGTAGAAGTTGAATAGATAACTTCAGTCTGTTGAGCTGAGAACCACACCAATGTGACCATTAATCAACTAGGCATTGTCTATCTTTAAATTAGCACTTGTTTCCGATCCACTGGTTGACTGATCACGAAATATTGATGAGGGCCACAATAACATAACAGAGCTAGAAAGCCTCTTTCTGAAGGCATCTCATTATGGTGGACTTAAACAAACACTGATAAGGCCCACACTTTAGAAGGGGCAACTGGCGCAAGGTGCGAAGTGAACAGATGATCCGGCGTAGACAAATGAAATCGTTCACGAAGGGGTTGACCACTGTAGATCGGGTTCGTCTTTCGGGCTGAAGCCGTCGCGACTGACAGAGTCAATGGCTTGAGACGTTAGGTGAGATGGCGGCTAACCGAGCTCAGTGGCGTGAGTGTTGTCGTTGTTTGGCCTAGTTGTCTGTAAAGTGAGTGCATTTAATGACGCGGGGAAATGAAGGCCGTAAGGAAGCTGTCTTGCTGATGACGCCTCACCTTCACTTACAGCTTGGTTGTTTGTTTGCAAGGTGTAGGCGCCTCGATGCTGAATGTTTGAATATAGACGTAGCTATTTCTAGTATTTAGGTCCCTTTCCCCACCCCTTATTTTTTCTTCTCTCTTCCTATATAGATTTGTTCTTCTTCGTGATTGTGTGGCAGTTAAGCCTCAGTGTGAACCACTGATGTATTGCACTCTATGATGATGATGATGATCAGTTTAGCGAGAATAGGGTCCCCTAATTTGTGAAGTCCCGTAATGCATTAGTATCGATGACGAAGACCACAAGCACTCATAACACAAAAACGGGATGCACCGGAAAATTACCTCTGTGTATCTCAACGAGGAAACCACTGGCGATGGGGAGCATCTCCCAGTGGCGTGATTGCTGCCGTCGTTTAGGTGAGTTGTCTATAAAGTGAGTGCACGTAATGATGCGGGGTGGTGAGAGCCGTAAGGAAGCTACCTTGCCAATGACACCTTACTTTCATTTATAGCTTGGTTGTTTGCTTGTAAACTGCAGGCACCTTGATGTTGAATGATTGAGCATAGACACGGTCGGTTTTGGGATTGAGGTCTCCTGTACTTTTCTTTTTCTTTGGATAGGGCTTGGTTTTTTTCATGAAAGTTAAGCAACAGCGCGGACCACTGATGAATTGCAAGTTGGACAAACTGTAAAATATCAAGCGCGCAAACTGGGAACTAGATGCAATGACTGGGAGTGGATTTAAAACGATAGGACCTTTAAAAACGAGTTAAAGAAAAATAGAAGCAACATGAAAATTTTAAGTTGGCTTGAATCATCCGTCCAATCAATCGTGTGATCAAAAGAAGATCACAATAGTGAACAGAATGTGGCTTACAACGTGACCAAATCTTTGAGCTTTTTGTTAGGTTCCAGTTCGGCACCATCGGCTTGCAGGACTTCCTCACAACTGAACACTCGGATGATACGATCGGCACAGTTGAGTAAAAAGCATCTAACGGAAAGAAAAGCACCATCGAAAATATGAGAACAGTGAAACTTGAGTGGCTGCTACATCACCGATACTTGATAGGTCTAGAAATTGATCCGGAAAAGGGGTCGTTGGTAAAAACATTCCCTGTTAACCAATCACAACTTGTATGTCGCTGTAAACGTTAGAGGGATTGGAGGCGTTTCATATGCTATACGGTCACTGGATTTAGCTCTGTGGGACAACATCTACACGTTCAATAAATTAGTAACGAATCACTTGTTCAGCTGGACAAGTCCAAGCAGGATAAGGTTACCCGTCCCAAACAGATTGCTAGTAAGCACAACAACAAAAGAAGCAATGATGAAAAGTGAGGAAGACAAAAACTCAGGTGAACAAATTGGCAAGTCTTTGAGCGTAAATGCGCCACCGACAGAAAAAAGACTGTCACATCAGACAATACTTGCAAACAGGAAGGAGTGTGGCAACGAGGTGACATCTACCAACGTAACTCAGCGGGGGAATAAGGGTCTTCACCGTACTTGACCGCATCATCGCCCGTTTTTAACTCCGTGTTTTTTGTGTATAATCCAAGATGTTGCAAACGACTTACTGGCCATACGGAGCACCCGACTGAGCCACCAAACACTGCGAATTTGCACCAGTTGATTTAGTCCGAGTTTTCTCGAAACATGAACCAGTGAGCTACCGTATTACCTACTCAATCAGCCAGTCTATTGAGGGCTAACTTCCAAGGTAGTTGATAACATGCAATGTCTAAGCATCTGGTACATAAAGTAAGACGGATCACACTCTACCGTTAAATGACAATCGAATGTCTTTCTATAGGCCACTAATGACAAAGATGATGTGCAATGACTCTACTATCTACGCAGATATCGCCTCAACAATGCAGTCAACTACCGAGAGGGTCTGAAATGATGAAAAATGACTTGGTCAAATAACGAACAAAGTGACTGTCTGCAATAACGAAAGCAAGGTTTGGGACAATTCAATCCGAGGACACCTATATGCACTCTGAAAATGCAAAGCGTGTCCTGTACAGACCACGCCGAATCTACGCAGCATGGTTTGCATGCCACCTACAGAATGAATAAATGGGAGACGTCCGTCGGCTAGCTGTCATGAGGAAAATGCAGGGATTTGTGCACCATCTACAACGTTAAAAAAAGATGAGGTTTAGCGGCAACTCAGCTGTTGGGTTCACATTTTCATAGGAAAATGAACGCCAGCGTAAGTTTCTGGTGACGACGAAAATCATTTGATAATGTGACTCTGCTTGTCAGGAAGTTTCGGTATAAGCAAAGGTTCCAAATACAACAACCCGAGTGCTTACATACAAAGGATGATCAACACTATTTGTTAACTGAAGTTTGTGGGTTGGACTGCCACCACAAATCACACCGATTACATTTGACTGCAGTTTCCGCGTTCCGATAGGTTATTCGGCTGACCTACCAATAAACGAAACACTAGATTCGAGTTTTACTCCTCTCCGAGTTCGTCAGTAATGACCATCTTCACCCGGATAGATGTTTGTATTCCGACCATCGTTAGTGTGAAGCGAGCATCCTAATCATTGTCCTATTAATTTGTAATAAGCATGACCGAATTAACTGCACACACTCAATCAGCAATCCGTGTGAGTGGTCGTCAGCATACTCGACGTTTAGCTTGCACAAAAAGACTCGACCTCCAGAAGTAATAGACTGTCATCATCAAGTGAGACAGTATGATGCATCTCTCAAAGTGTAATAAACGTGAAAGTGAATAACCACAACAGCAGAAGATGATTTACTCATGATTTATGACAACAGAATAATGAGATGATTTTTATTATGCTAGTTATATAAAAACCTACTCGCCACGTCGAGAAAATTCGATGGACTTCACGGCAGCATTCGCGGAAGATGCAGGTCGAAACGAAGTAACCAACTGGAATTTGTCCGTATCGTAAATGCAAACCTGGACAAACAAAACGAAATTTTTTTCAGCTGTTAGCGTCCCAATCAAACAGTGTGCGATCGGAGACGCTAAATCGTGCAAAACCAAGTTGACCCTAAGGTTGTTTGCAAGTGAAAACCGATCGTTCGCTAAAGCGATGCACTGATCACACACAATGCACCGGGAGCTACCAGTAAGGCAAGTACCGTGAATACCGTACTGTGGAAACAAACAGTATTAAGTCCTCAGAAAATGCGTCGACCCTTATTTTTTCTACAGTACATCAGATATATATATATATATATATATATATATATATATAGTGCTTTTTCCTAAAGAAACACAAAAATCCGTTCCCCTTGGGGAGTAGATGCTAGAAGAGGAGGATCACCACTTTTACCCATATTACAATAAAGGTTTGTATAAGGACTAGGAGAATCTTCAACATTTCTTGCAAACATGATCGGTGCAAGAAGAATTAAAAGGTTTAGAACACTCCAAAGCAACAACATAAGCATGGCATCACAAATAAAACGAACAAAGGACAGGAGACAACCGAATAACAGCTAGCGGGCCGTTAGCATCAGTCATAACGAGATCAGCTACCAATCACAAAGCCATACGATCCAGCCCCCATTATTTCCACTCCTTCAGGATGGGCTTGGATAGCACGATGATATTCAACAAACCTGTAACAGTAATTGTCAAGCGGTAGTAAAGTCGAAGACTTAGTACGCCGGAGTACCATGACACAGAGATAGTAAAATGTGGAAAACCGCATTGCCTATGAGAGTACTTTGGAGTAATAATAGTAATAAGACGGAACATCAGTAAGACTATGAAGGGTATAATTTTGATCATACAATACATGATGTCATAAGACCGGTATTCGGAGTGCCTTGTTCAAATCACCGAATTCATATGGTGAAATATGCGGGTTTTACTAACAATTAATTTTAACTGCGGGCGGTGAATGAGAGACTCGTTAGTACAAAGCAGAGACATGAAAGTAAACCAACTCAGTCAGCTCACAGTCACAGAAAACCCAATTGTGAGAAATTGCGCACACTTTAAAGCAGAGTTAATTAAAAATAATGGTAACCTTCAAACATACTCACCAGGATACCTTGTGGCTATAGTACATCGAAAAACGGACAAGAGAACAGAAGAGAAAAGCAAACGCTCGAAATAAATCAAATTTTAGCCGTCTCTACTAAGCCATCTGGACTTACGCAACGAATCAGCAACTGAGAACACCTTGTAACAATGACACTTTACTGAAATCGAGACGGTCGACAACAGATGTATATAGGGGATACAATCAATGAGATACGAAATATGAATTCAAAGAACCATGTAGACTTACTTGCGTCCCATGCTCGCCCAGTCACCAGCTACCGGTGATGCAGTACCGGATTCCTATTACAAACTTCCGGGCAAATCGTTTTTTCCTCCGATTCTAATAATATGTGTTGTGTTTACTGAGATTGTCGCTAGTTCGCACTTACTACTCCATAAACCTACTGAGTGATGCAGAACAGTGCTACATTTATGCAATGTACACGTCTCAGAAACAAATACAACTCAGCACACAACACTCACAGTTGTGGAAAACACCTGAATTACTGTGTAAACAAACCATATATATTTTAGTCTTCAGCTGCAAGTGTTACCACGGTCATATTCCTACAGTAGTTCATGGAATGGGTGAGTAATTTAGAAGTACAAATGCTACTGGAAAGACGAGAAAACAAGCGCTTCTGTCTAAACGAACAGGTTAACACAAACCCCGAGCTTTAAATACAAAGGTTCGAGAAAAGTAACCAAATAAATACATAAAACAGTGGAATTTCATAGTCCACATTTTTACAGACACACATTTTTCATTAGCCGCAATATACGGACACGTCTGAGAGAGCGTTTCTAGCTAACAATGTGGATAGTCGCGCATTCCTCGAGCTGCAAGACAGATTCTACTAACCTTGCTCCACGAGCAGTAAAGATCCAAAAACCATTGACAACGTTACCATCATACGGTTTCATCAACCGTCGGCAATCGCAATGAATGATGCAGAAGACGCTCCATCTGGAATACATGGCTAATAGAGCGCAGACTGTTGTTTTATTACTTCAGTAACCGGTGACAACCTTGCAGATTCCCCAACTTCGCACCGCGGTGATTACACATTCAGCTCATTTGACACAAACGAACCTACATACACAACGGGGATCGAATTCTGAGAGCATCTTCTACACTAATAGGCAAACTCCCTGATCCCTAAAGTAAGACTGAACACAAAAATACATTGTATGTCCTCTCGTTAGTCGCCAGTCAGACGTCTCCGCTATGCCACAAATGACCAAGCATAGCGAATGTATTGCTTGCTTTCGCTATCCTCATGGACACCTCATCAGTGATAGTACAAGCTGGCGAGGTTACATCACTCAGCTGAGCAGTGAAGCGATCAACAGTCTGTAACAATAAAGATTGGATTAGGGTCAACCCAATTCTGTGACAACATTTCACTGTTTGAAGGTGCCAAGTGCATACCATGTGCACCAGCCTGATCATCTGAACAGTTCAGTATATTTTGTATGTTGCCGACAGAGGAACAAACTAAAGCAAAGTTCTCTCCACATTTAATATCGGTCAGCTTACTACTTGATAAAACTTTCACTTTGACGTTTTTGGAATCATTAAACGTCTCTTCCCGAAAATCAACTATGACTTAGTTAAAAAAGAACAAACTAGACATTTTTGTCGAACGCCACTCGAGGTAGAAAACGATTGAGATAAGTAGCTCTGCAATACGAGCGGGCATCCACAGAGTACAAAAGATTGACGTATTTCATCAAGACCCCTTTAAAAAGCAGCTTTAGACAACGTACCGAGCACCCATGTACTAAACTGTTTTCCAGTTCTAAATTACCATGAAGGTTGACTGATAAGAAGAGCGCCGATGTACTACGGTCTATCACGAAGTGAAAATATGATACCTAGGAATTTGCTTGATTTTTTCACACTTGGTTCTTTGTTATTTTAAAAAAAAGTGCATGATGAGGTCTACGAGTACCATGGATGCAACAAGGACTAAAATAATACCTTTGTGATCAGGAACTGATATTCCAGTACATTTTTAAAAAGGGATTAACCACTAATAAGGATAACTCATGGGACACCTCTTCGGTGTCCCAAATGGAACGAGGGAGTGTGATCAGTTCAGAAGGCCTCTCAAGAGCATCTTTGAAAAGAGCGTGGGAAAGATGATCCGGACTTGAAGCCCTATCGCATTTCAATACTTTGAGCTTGAAAACTATCTCCTATTTCCAAAGGAGGACCACGCCAAATACCATGACTGGACACAGGCTTCAATGTCTAATGATGAAAGAGCTGGTACAGGCCGGCGTAATTATTCCTCCAAGTGCATAACACACCTACAGTCCCCACGACAAGCTGTAAACTAGTGGACCATTTTTTCGAATACAGTCTCGCTAACTTATTACCGACGACCAGGACAACTCATGGATGCACAAGAAATAACATAATCCGACTAATCGTTGTTTTTTTAATTAAAAAATGCGCTGTTGAATTATTTTGTTCCCTTAGCCTTAATACATTTTTCGTGTGCGTTTCAGCCTTCGACGATGTTTCCTGCAACCAGAATAAAGGGATATCATCTGACGTATGTGTAAAAGTTCTGTCGAGTAGGTAGGAGCGAGATTCTACCATGTATAATGTTGTTTCTACGCATCGATGCTCATTGCACGTTTGGAAGACGCTACTGTTGTAACGTGAGCAGTGTGAATGCCAGTTCCGTTTGATGGGCACTTCTCAAGGCCTTCTCACTCGATTTCCAACAGGGTATTTTGTGTTAGCAAACAAATGACTTCTGAACGAACAAAAAACGGGGTAGATGTGAACAGCGGCAGCAGGGTTCACATTAAGCTTGCTAATTCAAAATGAGTATTAGTTTTCGGTGAAGTGGTGCCACCGGTGGCGAATGACAGCTCCGTGTACCAGTTTTATCAACATCACACAATTTTTCGCACGTGATGATTTGTTGTTTACAATGAGGCCAATATTCCAATGGATCAGTCGTGCCACAGTTACAGAAGAATACTAATCAGCAGTCATTTCGTTAAATCTAAACCCAAACCAGTCGATTAGTGAAACTGAACATATAAACATTCTAGAACGTTTTGTATGCTATTTCAGATTACCAGGTGAGTGAAGATAATGGATGCATTGGCGTAAGATCTCTACAAACTATAATTTGTATTTAATCGAATCCTATGAAGTGGAAGAATGACGTTTTTCCACTGAACTATTCGTGAACGGGTACATTATTTACTGTGAAAGGTTTAACTCAATCAAATGAACGACCATAAAACAAATGTATGGTAAAAGCGAACCATTTGCTTAGCACACCATTAAAAAGCAGGAATGTTGTATTAGTGTTATACACAAATCTAAAGACAGACTGAAAATCAACTGAACAGCACGAAACAATAGAAACAGATTAAGCAAAAAGCCGAATGGGACGACGATGAGGAAAAGAGAACGTTTTACCCGAATTACACTGTATACGGTTTTGTGAATTTTGCAGTTTTGTTTTTGGACTTAAAAAGCTTATCAAGAAGTCCATAAATATTTATCCCGAATATTCATTGTGTTATCCAGAAGTGTGTATTGCGGTAACTAAGAAAGGCCGTAACAACAAACAGAACATCATTCACGTCACTGACCTCATCTTGCAGCTAGAGCCTTCAGTCATTGAAATACACAAAAGAATCACGGTAATATGCAAACCATTTTTTTTACATGACCTGAGGTCGTTGATCAATAGGTGTACCAAAAGCAGACGGCACCGAGATCACCCTACACAGTAAGTGTTGCCGCTTGGCTACGGCATGACATCATAAGCTAAAGATTATGAGAGAGATAACTATACTGCAGCTTTTGATATAGCTGAGAGCAAGTCTCACAAAGAAGTTCCATTTTCCCTGTTTCCAGCATGATAGAAAACAAACAAGTAATTACCACTTTTTTTAGCTAGAAGAACGTCCCCGAGTACTGTATTACCGAAGAAATAGAGCAAGATGAGAACTATCTCTGGGGAATCTACGAAACAGATACAGGTTAGTGAGGGGGGGGGAAATTAAAGGCTCGGATCTTGTGATTTACATACAATTGAAAACACATTCACTATGGGTGATGCTTTAGTACGGCGAAAGACGTGTGCATTGAGTTAATGAATACGTCCAGTTAAAACAATCAACACGCTGTACAACGCTATATTTTCTCCCGCCAACCAAGAGAATCTCTCTCATAGCACCTTCTGTTATTGAGCACCAGAGACAAATTGTTTCCAAATTCGCTGTATGGCAAACAAGGCGAAAGCTCAGTAGATTACTGCTTAACGTTGAAGAAACAAATCTGCTAACGACCGACTGTTAGCACCTACATTCTGGTCTGCATAGATATAAGTAGTGTCCAATAACTATATCAATCGCCATTGCAGCCACACGTGGTCAGTGTCATTGAATAAGGTGAATTACAGAAACTCTACCAGAAATACTATGACGATTACTGCGATGGACAACAAAGCAACGGAGGGATGTCAACGAGGTGGTATAATTGTTGATCAGGAACTCCATGATCACTCACTCTTCCTTTTGAATTGCCAGTGTAGATGTATCTCCCACGTCTGTCATACGAAGCAACAATGCTGGGATCATTCTAAAATAGTAATAACAAAACATGAAACAACTAAATGAGGACGGAACGACCTCAGTCCACACAAACAGTAAGCCTACAGAATAAGAAAGACAACTGTTAAGAAAAGTAGGTCTCAGGTTAGCTTTTGAACAGCGAAATGCATAGTTGTTACTAAACTTTGAGTTTAGCTATCATAAATTAGGATGGTCATCGGCGAAGAAAGCGAAAGGTTAACACGACGCACAAAATGGTTAAGTTTGTAGAACTGAGATATGTATGACAACTGAGGGTTGCAACCGCCAGCTATGTTACTCAGAGTTGTCAGGCAAAACAGATAACAATCACGTGGGACTCACTTCAGTAAACTGCACGGTCCGGTGCGGTTTAAAACTCTTATAAGCCGTTGCCTCACATATATACTTTGTTGCACGAGTATATAGCAGTAAAGCATAAGACAGGACTGTCGATATCTCGGTGCTCATGATTAGTGTCACGGTATCTTAAATTCCATGATACTTTCTTCCAAAGATAGTCGTGTCAGATAGACCAAAGAACAGTCGAACGAAGAGTAGTTACACACCTAAACGGCTAAACTGACTGTGCAAGAATGCTTAGGTAGTGGGGCATAACCATAAGGGAATACAGTAGAACCAACTTTGTGGTTGAAACAATGTTGTCCACAGATTAGGAAAAGAGGGAGATAGAGAAAATCGTACCATCAGACGAAGAAAACTGATCGTCCAACAGTTGACCGTGATAACTGTCGAAAAGCCTCTTGCATAGTTTAAAAGCCTGAGGTAGTAATGATCAGAATCAAACATCAGTCCCATCCGGTGTGCCTTTGATTACGCAGGCTCCTCACCATTACGTAAGTCAGACTCTTGAACCGCTAGCCGCCGTTAAGGTTTTCGAGAAAAATATTAACTATTATTGTTTCGCAGACCAGACCTTTTATTCAGAGACTCGGAATAAAGTGTCTATGGTCAACGCATTTCACAAACGATAGAAAAATGACAGTTGTTCGTTAGGAATTGACAATAATCATTCCCAAATTTTCGCTCGAATTCACCAGGAATTTTGTTTGTGTATCCCGTACCCACAGGTAGTAAGTAGCCAACAGTGACTTTCAGACTCTACACCCTCCGACACGTAGGTTAGCAAGCAGATCGGACGAGCGGTTTAAGAAGTCTGAAGACTGAGATGTGCTGAGTCCTCGTGTTGACTGCCAATTCACATGCTTCTCTTTCGAAGGCTCGAACAACCTAAAACGTACGGTCAAGTCGGAGTGAAGATCATATTGAGTTTCACAACACAAAGTTATCTCGGTTGAATCTAAGTGAACAGTTGTCAGGGTAAGTATATTACATGAAGTTTATCAATGCAACCTGGAAGAAATCGGTGCGCGTTTCTAACATTAGCAAGAACGCATTCTGACACCCTTAACGGCCTCTCGAAGCGAACAAAACATAAAGATATCACCACATTACAGGGTGGTTTGAGTGCTCAGTTTGATAGTCTTTATTCGGAAAGGGAACGACTGAACCTGATTGAGAAAGGAGTTTAGAAAATGACACCATCAAACAAAAGGACACTCTCATCATCCAGCCGATGACGATAGCATACGACGCAATATAAAATGCGGCCGAAATACTTTTGGCATCATTCGAAAGCCTTATGTAACTTCGACTGCATTCATTGCGCGCAGCAGTGCCTTTGGGGAGTCTCAAACTGCCAAACGAGTCAGGTTCTTTAGTCATTGGCTCCGGGTAAGTTACACCAAGGAAACCCTATCTGCTGCCCCATGAGTCAGAAAATCGGGGTAGGGTTCCTCAAATCAGCCTCCTTCTGTTGCATAAACAACCAGAAAGTATGAGAATTCGTCGTTGCTTTGACGGACCAGTTAATCCATATTGGCATTTTCGCTCCATTGCTACTGGGTTCCCTCTTTTCGAACCAACGCAACTTGTGCTATTAACGCTGGCATTCTTCGACGAAAATGCAATTGAGCTGCTCTGACTAGCACTCTCTTGGGGTCAGAACTGGACGTGTCTATTGTTTCTGAAACGCATCGTCCTTCATCTGAATTACTTTGGACGATGCTATGGGTCAACGTCAGCTATCAGTTACATCAGTCCGTTTTTGGGTAACCACCTTGACTCAGTTAATGCTGTTGTTTGCACCAGTTTTATTATTTGCTCAGAGAAGATCTGTTCGTAATCATAAAATAATCGGCTGGAACTTCGGCGTCGATGGTACACAAAATACCTATCAAACAGCAGACGGTTAAACTGCCCCGGTCACAACGATGCAGCGTTCCAAGTACGAGCGCTGGTCAAAAATATCATCAACTATGCGAAACCTCTTGTGAAGAGGTTTATTCCAAAGGAGCATTGCAGAAACGACAGAAGTGGAATTCTGCTGATTTAGGAGAACTTATGAACAAACGTCAACTAATCTCGTTGACTCCGAATACGATAATGGCTGCCGTTAACTGAAACGCAAACGTAAGAAGTGTTTGCGTGAGAATCGTGAGGCTTACTTTTTTGAGTGTTTATTTCAAGGAGTGCTGTTTTCCCCTATTCGTCGGCAATGTGTCGGTGAGACTATACGTGGAAAAGATGGTTCAAGAATTGACAGTTTGTCGCGGCAACTTAACCAATGGGCTGAGCACATTGAGAAATAGTCTAACAGTCCTGAGCCAGCTCACTGAGTTGTGATTATAGAGACTGTGTGGTTAATTAGAACATTCCAGAAGATCCTTCCCCCGGAGATTGAAGTGGCTTTGGATTTTCAAATATTGAAACACAATAAAGTCACAGGCCCGGACTTTCTTTCCAAATAACTTTTCAAAGATGATGAGAGATTGTTGTCTGAATTGACCACACTCCTCTATTCCATGCGGGAAACTGAAAAGGCGCTTCATAACTGGGACTGATCAACAGCCATACCAAATTTCCAAATAAAGGTGCCAGGACGTCATATGAAGACCACAGAAGTATCAGCCTTGTCTCTATTAAACCAGAGATACTCACAAATCCCGTAATGGGGCGGCCGTTGAAACATAGGGAGAGGAAGATAAGAAAACAAGCAAACCACCGACCTGGTCGCATGTGTATGGAACAAGTCTGCAACTTGCGACAGACATTGGAGCATCGGTATTCCTTTTTATTGCCAGCGGTGATGATATCTTTGGACCAAAAGACTGTTTCTACCAGGTTACCCGACGGGCTCTCTAAAAGGTGTTTTCATCGCAGAGGAGTCCCGGTGAGATATGCCAATTTGTTGAAGTCACTATATACCCATTCTGAATGCGTATTTATGGACAGCTATCTCGAGCATTCTCCACGTCAAGTGGCGTTCGGCAGGGATGTCCGATCTCCTTTTTCCTTTTTAATTTTGTGATAGACGATATTCTGGAAGGGACGCTCAGAAGTTCCGAGGATCTCGGAGTGGAGCTTCTACCTGGCAGTAGGCTGCCTGATATGAACTGTTTAGACGATATTGCTTTAATTATTCTCTCTGCAGAGCACATGCGGACCATGCTAAGTTGGTTAAATGATATGGCTGTTCTGTATGGTATGCACCTTACATTGTCAAAGTATGAAGTTGGGTTGGTACTGACCTTATTTTCACTACTGCATACAGGAAGACTGTCGATCGCTTCAACTATTTAGGTAGCATCATTTCGTCAGCTTATATTACCCCTGACGGAGTGTTCACATACAGAAAGGAAGCAGGTTAGGGTATTCGCCAACCTTTGTCACTTATGATGCCGCAAAGACGTGCATTTATCGATTAAAGGTAGCGTTTACAGACCAGATCTATTTGCACATAAGGTACAACAAACTCAGTATTCGATAATAGTTGGTTCTGCCAATTAGCCCGTATCAAATAGACTTATTTCGGAAATGTGTAAGTTCGTGGCTGATAACCGCGGTAGTGAAAGTATGGTCTTTGCTGGTTGTGTCATGTACTTCGTATGGTAACGCAGCGTCTACCACACCACGCATTGTTCGATGTGGTTGTTGATGGTTGGGAAAAATCGTAAGGCGGTCAGGTGACGACGTGATCACGAGCTATGAAAACCTCGACCGTCCCGCAAAATTAACTCCTCTTTCTCATGAAGCTCAACTGTTTTTGTTCGTTCGTTTTTCCTTCCTCCTTTCTCTTCTCTACACAGTTGTGTTTATCTAATACTCCACTACTTCGTGGACAACTATCAAGACCGACGGTAGCTCGATACATAGTATCTATGAGTACGGCTTACAGCTGAAAATAACGTTGGTGAAACACAACACGTAACGGGGGAACTCGAATAGTCAAATATTGCGCTTCTAACGGTACCTTGTGAGAAACAGAGCCGGAGCTGCAGCTTAAGCTGCTGAGTAGTAAAAAGAACGCAGTTTCACATTTTCTCTCATTCTGTTTCCAAGAATGGTGACGTTGAAAGTCTAACACCAAAACTAGCAAAGCTCTTTTTGACCATTTGAGAAACTGGAGAGGTGGCCTGTGCTTATAAGTCGTCATTCGCGTTTCCAAAAATTGAACCCAGCGTGAACGTGACAACAAGGGGGTGCCAACCTCATCCCTATCAAGTTCAAGGTAATCACTGGTTTGATAGAACGGTAGCTCATCAACTTCGCGAAATGTCAGATAAATGAATAGGCAATTTTCCGATCCGGCCGTGGGTGTATTAAGCATAGGTCTGTCCTGTGACGATTCATGCAACAGTAAGACTTACAGGAGACAAACAGTCGTGATGTTTTTAGACATGACGACTGAATCTGATCCTACTGCTCGTGATATTCCCTGGGACCGCCTTTTTCACAGAAGAATTCCAGAGAACTACGTGAACTCGTTAAGAGCATTACACGCTTCATCTGCAAGCACAGTGAAAGTGTGTGGGCAACTGCCTCCATAATTCATCACCTCGATTGGCGCCCGAGCTACCCATTCCTGTCCAATCTTTTCAAGGACAGTGTTCTAAAAGTCACGCATGATAAGTCCAGTAGCCGCGATGTTTCCTCACGACACCACACTGACCATTAAGGAATAGACAGACGAGGTTGTTTTATCTAGCCGTTCTGTCAAAGGTATGCGTACCATCCCGCACACAGTGGACTACCGGGTTGAGTTGCACGGAACTCGCCTTGCACCTTCAAGATTGAACCGTCCTTAACTCACCTTCCCTACCGCGGACAATCCGTTTGGAACTATGAACAGCTTGACCTGCCTAAGTAGCACCATCAGGTCGGCTTTTAAAATTGCTGATGAAATATCAGTGAGCATAACAAGGACACCTGATGCATTCGCTAACTTGCATTGTCCATGGCGTAGTAAAGACGTTTGGTAATCGTTGAAAGGAATGGTTTAATGTCCATGTACAATTCATTCTGCCCTACAGGCTGTTCGCAGCGACGAATTAAACAGACCTGTAACAGTTGCTTACCGTCATCTCCGCCAACAAGCTCATATCTGATGAAATGATCGCGTGGGAAACACAGCCGTTCACAAGTCCGCAGCTCCAAAAAAGATTCACGTGAGTGATCGACCGATGAAACAATGAAAATGCACAGCATGCGATAGTTGGGTCAGTTGGCCTGCTGAATAATTACCTCAGTGGGTGAAAACACGAGGTGGTCGCAAATATGAAGTCCCTGAATATTCCGTTTAGTGAAGTTGGTAGGTGTTATCCGTTTGCTTGGAGCCATGTGATTAATTAAATCACTGGTTAGAAACGTCATCCGACATGGTAGCGTACTGCAGACAACGGTATGACTTCAACAACAAAACCATTCCTATTTACGTTGACTTTATTCAGTGTTTTATTTCCAACTCTTTGATGGAAGTTTTCCATCAAAATATTTTTTATCGTTGCTGCGGTGAAAGGCGGACTAAATCACAATGCCATTTTGACGGGTTCATGGACATGTACGAAGGAAAAAAATGAACTAAAGAGCGTGAACAACCTGTTGGATAGCAGAGTTAAGTGTCCGAAAGGTAGACGCAGTCAAAATTAATCCCCTCTAGTTAACAGGCCGATCTGTATACTCGGAAAGCTGCAGCAGCGGCGGCGATGTAGGGAATGAAATAGAAGCGTGTAGTTATAAGGCTAGGGCGCTGTTCGCCAATATGGGGCCACCTCTGGCAACCGAGGGGTATCTCTTGCGTGTATAAGGCAACCGTGAGACCTGCATTAATTTATGGCTGTGAAACTTGGCCGCTCAAGGTAGAAGACGTGGACAGTCTCCAGGCATTTAACCACTGATGTCTGCGTTCGATCGTTCGCATAGGCAGGTGGCACCAACGAGTAAGCAACGAAGTGGTTAGAAAGAAGTACCTGGTAGTGACTGTCAAACGAATTCTTTTGTGTAATCCTTACATTTTGCACGGAATCAGATGGTTAGGCCATGTATTAAGAGTGCGAGCTAGTCGTCTGCTACATCGTGCATTCTTTGCCGACGCTGCGACCAACTGGTGTACAATGCGCGGTGGACAGATGACGAATTGGCGTAGAGAAATTAAGCTGTTCACGAAGGGGCTGACCATTGTAGGTCAGATTCGTCTCCCTGACTAGGGATCTAGCTACCCACAAAGTCGGTGGCTGGAGAAGTTAGGTGAGATGGCGGCTGCTCGAACCTAGTGGTGTGAATGTTGTTTGGCTGGGTTGTCTGTAAAATGAATGTACTTAACGACGCGAGGCAGTGAAAGCCATAAAGAAGCTGTCTTGCTGATGATGCCTTACTTTTAGTTACAGCTTGGTTGTTTGTTTGCAAGGTGTAGGAATCTTGATGCCGAACGCATGGATGTAAACGAAGCTATTTTCAGTAGTTAGATCCATTTCCCTTCTCCTTCTTTTACTTCTTTTTTTCTGTGCACGGTTTGCTTCTCCTCATAGTTGTGTGGCAGCTAAGCACCAGTGAGAACCACCGATGTATTGCTGTCTATGATGATGAAATTTACCCGTGCCGGTTGTCTGCCGGCAGATATGAACAAGGTCATGAAAAACCATGGTAACCCTCTACGAAGTTGTCATCCACGCATGAGTTGACGAGTTCAAACGACGTTGTTCGCACGTTAAAAGTCTACATTGGGACATGTCCACTGTGGATCGAAGACCCACTGAAATACACACTTAGGTCGACAAAGGTCATGGACCACCTGTGATCTCGTGTGTTGCTCCCGATAAATGTGGTTTATGTCGGCAAACGCGGATGACGGTTTGACCAGGGTACGTACATCAGATAACTTGGACGACAATATTAGTTATTGGTGCTGATACTCCATAAAAAGACCCGAAACCCCGAGGGTTACTTCGCCATGTTGCGCTGTGACTTTGCAGACACTGAATGCACTTGTTTCTCCCTTATACAGTCAACTGCTTACTCGAATCTCTCGGATGAGGCGTACGATGCTTGCAGAATCAAACGTTTCGAATGTAAAATATTAGGAGGACCCATGGGTCCGCCTCCATGTATGATTGCTACCTGCTGGAGGCAACACAATATCAACTAGGTCTGAGGGTTGTTAATGCCTGGCACTGCCCTCAGCATAAGAAGGTTGTTTGGAAGGATCTATTCAGAAAGTGTCGGGCGAAAAACAAGGGAATCTCAGAGGGTATGCAGTCTTCGAAATGTTCAGAAGTGGCGAAAGGGTAAAACAGATGTAACATGACGCAAAACAGAAAGTAAGCAGGTTACTCCAGCGGGTGCTGTATAGAACATCCTGGAATCAGGCCATCAATGTTCATGTGCTAATGCAGACTATCAGTAAGCATTGTCCAGATAAGCTTTGTAAGGATTCACCCACTTCCCCACTCTTGTACATATGCGGAGACCCTCATTTCGCACAAAGACTGTGTGAGATAGCAAAAACCATCCCTCATAAGCCGACTGCTCTTTCTACCGAACAACACTGCCACTGTTCACAACTATCCGAAACGCGTACAGAGAACTGTCTCCCTTCTGCTACTCGCTTACTTCTGTCCCGGTGTTACCCCATGACCAGATAAACCTATACTGTCTTTACATCAACTGCCGCAGTCTGATAAACAAGTCACAAGAATCTAGGCAACCGGGATACGACAGACATCTCCACATTAGTTCTCAATAAAACGTAGTTCGTAGTAGAGATCAATGAAAATAATATTATTTCTGACTATTGTTTTTTGTAGTGACTTCCAGACAAGACACATGGGAGATGTGGCTGTTCACTTCCTCCAACTGTTTTATATAGCGATGACATTTCTTTTGCTATGTGCGATACTATGTGCATACAGATCAAACTCCGTGGCCATTACTCGCTGTCAGTAGGACAACTATCGCTCAAACATGGACTCACGTTCATAGACTAAAACCATTTTATCCCACCTAGATAATTTTACTTCCCTTCAGCATTTCACTCAGTGACTTTAACAACTAGAAGACGAACTGGGCTTATCCGCGACAAGTTTCCGAAGAAAGCCACAGGAAGTTACCGTTGACAACTAGAGTTTGGACTTAAAGAATTAATACACTTACGAGACACCACTCAGAAGAAAAATTTCATTTGTTGGACCTCGTAATCACTAACGGAAACAAGAAACTAACTTCGATCCAACAGAGTACAACGATCTAACTACGGCTCTTGGTCGACCCACAACCTCAATCTGCTGACTATAGCGGTTCAAGGAGCCACTTCAGTACGCGTTCCACGGTAACAGATTTAGTTGCTTCTGACTCACAAGTGTTTGGAGATGATCAACGAGGCAGACTTGCCATATATACCCCGCCTTGCAGTATGCGAACGGCTCCAAAATTGTGAACTCCCGTGAACTTCTTTAGATTGACCTCGATGCCGTCAAACACCGGTCACAATAACGGAGTCTCCCTACGAATGGCAACAAGTAGCACACACGCTTCTAGATTGATGTCGGGAATGCTTTCACAAGGTATTGTTGGCACGTAGTGGTTGTCGAAGTGAACATAAGTAAATGCCTAGGAATCTTGCTACCGTTCGATGTTAATCATAACACTGCGAAAAAGCAGCCAGGAGTTATACTAATATGAGCATGATAAAAAGGGCACTTTTCCGTATCGACCAGATGGCCTTTCAAACTCCTTAGGGAGTATACGTACGAACGAACTGCTACGAAAGTGGTATTAAGCGTCCAGAACGTTACGCATGAGTTTGAGATGGAAGTCCATGATCGATGACCACTCAAGTGATAAATAAATTTAATTATCACTTGGTTTCTTTGTTTCAAAGGCCTTGAAGAGAAACTCCCCACTTTTGTAAACAGAGACGGTTTGCCAAGTCAAGAGAAGTTGTGCAAGGTAGAATTTCGACCTCTGGTTAGGAAAAAATTCCCTACAGGACGATGATCCACTGGATCAGACTACCTCCAATCGGTCTCCTCTAGGTTAAAACTTAAGGTATTGCTAGGTTCACACTTGCCCCGTTGAAGTGATCACTAGGAGGCAATTTTCGCTGACTTTCCTAAAACACCTCATCTTTCCTGTAATGAGACCGTGGCTTTGAATTGCGGTGCTACACAGCCTTTCCATGGCTGCCTTCGCGGGGGTGGGGGTGGCTGACGTATGCATGACACTGGAAGGAAGCTGAACCGGCCCGGGGAATACGGACAGCCGGACTCCCATCAGCACTGGACCGCTAAACGCCCTTTTTGCTTTTGTCTACCTTCAAACGCTTACGGTTTTTGAGAAGATGAAATAATCGTGCTACAGGCCACACATACACTCGGGAAAAGGTAATTCACGAAACAAACAAATGGCCACTGTATGTGGTTCGTAAATGAAGTAAAAAAAGGTTTCATTTGACGAAAGAACAATCATGAACCATCAAAATCAGCAAGAGGCGCGACCAAGGTTGTTGAAGACTTATTAACAAGAGAAAGATAGCAAACTATAGGCATCAGCGCGTCACCTCGAAGCGAATCCGATATATACAAGCCGAAATACCAAAATACAAGCATAATCCCAAGTAGAACCTACCTCGTCGTCTGGCTGAATGATCGTTGGAGAGCCTGATGGTATGTGAATTACTACAGGAGGGTGGCGCATTGGGCAAACCAAAAACTGGTCAGCTTTACGTGGATTGAATTGTGCTTTCAGAACCGGACATGGAAATCTGAAAGTGCGCTCGCAATCACTCGTAACGACATTCCAGATGGAAACCGTATTGTCTGTAGATGCTGTTAAAAGCTGACGGCTGTTTCGACTCCAACTGCATTACAAGGGCATCAAAACCGGTAATATAATGTCGACTTTACCTTAAACAACACACAGGGTGAGTGTGGGCTAACAGAACCTTTGAAATACGACGGGTAACATAATCCCAAAGTTCAACACGTCCATCGTTGCACCCAATTGCTAGGAGACTACCTATCCGATTGAACTGAAGGGTGATCGTGTATGTAGCACAGCCACCGTCTTTGCCATCATCCTTTTTGATGCGCTCCAAATGACCATCGGCAGCCTTCAAAAGAATCAATGCGTTATGCTACTTTACCTCTGGATAACTTTGGTGAAATGCCTCTAAAAGGGCGTGCATAAGTATAACCAATCACCAGGCCACTCACCCAAAAGCTCAAGATTCATCGTTGCGAGAAACTTGAAAAGACCGCCATTTTCGGCGATTTCATTGGTTTGTTCACGGGTTTGAGGTTGGAGGCCCAAGTCACCCGGATCCAGTTATTTTGTCAGTTTCGATGTCAGCGGTTTTCTGTTAAAGTAAAAGGCAGTCACTGGAAACAGAGTGTGACATCGCTCTTAAGGGTTACAGAGAATATTGATTCAGCGATTCAGCGATTGATACACGGGTTCGAGGCAGAGGCCCAAGGGT
>LUCH01005448.1:32817-45640 GCA_013368495.1 Paragonimus heterotremus | reverse complement strand
GTAGGTGTCGCCTGCCTGGATGGGGTCCTCGTAATCACTCAAACCGCTGGTTAGAGACGCTATCGAAGGTGGCAGTGTGTCGCAGTCAATGGCGTACGTGCATCTATACCATTTCTAGTTCTTTCGCTTAGTCTTCCTTTATTAATTTTCAACCTTCTTAGTAACGTTTTCTTCTGGGACATTCCACGTCACTGTTGAAATTAGCGGCGGCCCCTTTTGGTCAGGCTCATGGTTGCTATGATAATGATGATGGTGAGTCTCGTAAGAGCTGCTTTCTTTGTCCTCTTCTGCACTACGCCGTAGAGGCGACTGGGTGCTGAATTAAAGGGTTGAACCGCTTAGGATTTCCAAATACTTCCAAGTCTTCCTTCCCGGATAGCTCACCTGCTCAATGGTGTGATCTTTTGAGGTGAAAGAACGCAGTGCAGTACAGAAACGGTAAGTTTTTTGGTATGCTTCTGTATCTTCGATTGTTCAGATTCCCTCTTATATTCTTCCTGTCCGTTTCAGATGTTTTGTCTTCAATGGATTTTACCCCTGTTGTTTCTACCTAAACCGTCCAACCCGGCGACGAGTACACATCACACTATTTATATACTCTTGTTCTTTATTTGCTTTTTTCTGGAACGCAGACCCTGTGGGGTTTGCGCTGTGATATTATTTGCCTTTCTCTTATTACCATGTTCAAGTTCATTGGACAATCTGTGCTTGTTCTCTGTTTGCCTTTGAGCACTAAATGGGCGAAGCAATATGATTAACCCTTCCATCACTCCGATTTACTTTTCTCTACTGTATATAGCGTCCTTCTTGTCAATGTATTTCGCCTCTATTTTCTTTTTTGTTCATTATCCTCTACTGGCCCGGTTACAGTAATACTCAGAGGTGATCAGTATGTCAGTGTTGTTTTTAGTTCAGTTTGTCTATGTAACCTTTTGCTAATGATGTTCTTTCGTTTATAGCCGTCGATCGTAATTTTTGCGCACGGTTGTAAACATCCATGAGCAGTACTATGATTTGTTGTATGGGTGACATCCGGAAATTTACATGCGATATACATATTGCACGATTGACAATTTGATTCACCCGTTTTTATTTCTACGAACTCAAGTGGCTTTATACGACTTGCGCTCAAGCCGATTTTGTTACATCTCTTCTGGTGTTTAATGCAGACGAATTCAGTTATGTTACAGATGACTTGTAAGGCGATTTGCTGGTTGTCGTAAGAATTGTTTAGTATACCAGTTGGTTTCATTTAACAATTCAATGCACAACCAAACCCAACGTGTTCC
The DNA here is from genome assembly GCA_013368495.1 of Paragonimus heterotremus. Classification (NCBI taxonomy): domain Eukaryota; kingdom Metazoa; phylum Platyhelminthes; class Trematoda; order Plagiorchiida; family Troglotrematidae; genus Paragonimus; species Paragonimus heterotremus. Next base: position 44,351 of record LUCH01005448.1, on the reverse strand, counting down.
AAACACTAGTGAGCGCCAGTGAAGTGTTGAACAACTGTCTTAACCCGGTTGTGTTTCACCGGTACCACACGCTGATGGACTGAACTGACGACTTGTATATGTGTCCGGATGCTAACCAAGCAGTTGTTCGGTAGACCGCGGGGCTGGTAGTCGCATACACAATTTAGAATGGAATGTAGCTAACATGCTTTCCTACGATCCTAGTGATCGTGACTCCTTCGTCCAGTGAATAGGCATTTGGATACTATTCGGGCAACTGTTCATGGATTGTGGGTTCGATTTCTCCACGTGCGTGGTACTGATGGATTGTAACTATGTCGAAACCGATTGCTGCTGCTCGATGCAACGCGGTTAGTCGAACGAATTCATGAATACACGATGCAGACCACTCATCGACCGATTGAAAATGTGATAGCAAAAGTACAGGATAAGACAAAAGAGTGCACGAACAATCCTCGTTTGATTCGCAACTTTTTTGTAACATTACGACGGCGGTCCCGTAGGTACATAAAATGAATGAGCAGCATGTGGGCACTGGAATATATGTTTGAATAATGAGAATCCTACGTCTCCTAGAGGCTTTAGATAGTTAATCAGAGTAAAAGCTCGAACTCTTCGAGTTAGGTTTGCGCGAACCCAATACACTTTCGAGTTGTTCGATCTTGGGTCGTTTTACATCAGGAGCTTTGGTGTCCTGTTAACTTACCGTTTAGATAAAGTTTGTTAATTCTTGAATATTCGTTATTTAGTTTAGTACGTCGAAGCTGCCCCAGAATAGACCCAAAGAACTATCGCTTTCTGCAGGCTCAACATTTGAGTTTACTGTGGAACGTGTTGGGAAAATGCACTCTTTCCTAAAAATTCGCATTATTTGCAAGGAAAATGGATTTCTCCATTTTCTGGGAATTTGAACGGCTGCCAGAATTCTGGAACGTCCGAGAAGTTGAGCTCGCCCTTGATTGGTCCATTGGGTCGCCTAGGCCCAAGGCCACCCCAAACCTATAAATACAGTTGCTGTAAATCGCTATTTTGCTTTCGGGCTGAGCGGTAAATAAAGCTCGTTTGAAGGCTATCTTTTTCCTTACTTGTTGGAGGGTCTAAGTCGCGAGAGTTGAGATCCGATACTTGCGCTCGGATTTTCGTACCGTTTTGCGATGTCGTTGCGTTCGTTCGTGATAGAGATACTGCTCGCGGTCTTTACGTTTGTTCTTGCCTTTATCTATCAGGTGGGGTCCTAACAGAACGTAGTTGGCATGGCCAATCAATATGTTATCTTGTGCGTCAACGTCTTGGGAGATATCTTTGCATGTGCGTATAATACGACCTGAAGTCCATCCTCGATTGTTACCGTGGTAGCCAGGTGCCATTACAATCAGACTTAGCTGTAGCCAGCAAATTGTGACTCCATTTTGCAACGTCTTGCAGGTTGATCTAGGTCGGAGGGCTCAACGTGGTATCCGTATCCTCTAAGACTCCACTTCTGTCGTTTAATTGCTTCCTGGAACTCAAGGGCTTCGATTTTGCAGTATATCAGGAACATCCAAGGTTGTCTTGTTGATTTCAATAGTTCCCGGATGGGTGTGTCAATGAAACTTTCCGCTTTTACATAGAGTTGGACGACGCAGAGGGAGCCGTTGTTAGTTGATATCGTTGGCCTAGCGGAGTCGCTTAAAGCTGAACGAAGTGAACTGGACGCTGCTGTCAATGGCTAGCTTTTCCGGGCAGGCAAATGGACAAAACTGACAGAGTTTATGAATAGTAGATTAGGACGTCAGCGAATGCATCATTAGGATCTCCGACCTTTTCTATTAATGACAGTCAAGAATGCCTGTCCGTTGGCCGGCACGGCGAAGTCCAAGTGATTACCGGAAGGTGGGCGAGGCTTGTGTAAACCAAAAATTTGTCAACGTTCTCGTCGGCAGCTCCATGATCAGTGCATGCTTCGGGCCAGTTTTCGCAAAAAGCTCCAGCTCGTTATGCATTTCAAGTCATGTGATGTATGACCGAGGTCTCCATCCGATTAATCTCGGGATACCGGGTGTGAGGTTGAATAGCTATTCTGCACAGTCCATTAGGTGTTTGCCCGTTCTCTAAGTAGAAGGCAGTTGTTGCTGATGAATAACAAGTTGCGATGTTGGTGGAATCGCTGGGTGTCTCCTTGAAAGCCTGTTGTTGACCATTGTGTGTAATGGAAATGGACTGCTTGCTGCAGGGGTTGATAGTTTACGATGACTTCGTATGGCGGCTCAGACCGTGGGAGGATCTCGGACTGCCGAAAATAGTTCGTACACTTCTGGTGTGACAACCACGGCAACGACGACGGTGTTCTCCGATTCACGTGACCACGAGCCGACAGACCGAGAAAGTTTGTCCACCTGCCCTGTAGTCTTTGTCAACTTATACCGGATGTCGAAGGAAGGAGGTACCATGGTATCACACCTTTGCAGTCGGTTTGTCGTGTATATTAGGATCCTCTTTCTTAGACCCGAAGCTGGCGACCAACTGCCTGTGGTCCGTCAGTGTCAGTTGATGGTCAAACAGCATTTTGTGAAACTTCTTGATGTTAAAGATGATGGTCAGTGCTTTCTTTTCAGTTGACTATAGTTCCATTCAATTGATATCGAGCGGTGTATGGCGCTCGTGGCAGCCGTCTGCGATCCATATAACAATGAATGGGTTGTCAGGGTCCCAAACTTTACCGACAAATGTGCTTATTTTGTGAGATTGTGTATTTATTAAAAACATGTGACCAACGAATAGTTCTTATGACTGCCTACTGTTAAAACGTCCATATTTTCCAGGGTAACTTTCGTATTCGTTTCAATCGATAATTACGATTGATTGTAAACCACCTTGTGGAAAGTTTAAAATAAGGGTTTCCCTACAGATATGGATTAACAACGGGTTGCTTGTCGATTTGGTTTTCACTCCGTACTGTAATCTTTATTCTTTCAAATGGACAAAGTTTTTTTTACACGAGACGTTAGTGCGTAAACTTTTTGTGTAGAAACTATATTAGACGCCTATCGCTTGAGAGGTTTTATGAGCTGCGATTAAGGTTTAATCTATCTTAAATAGTGCATCCTGCGTTTATTCTGGTCTGCTGATTTGCGGACGAGTTGATCGATGAGCAGTTGTGAATGTGTCTCCGTGCTTCCGCCAACATTGTCTATTTATTATCAAGCAAACGGTGACTGTCGACTTGTGCTTTATAGTCTCGGAGCTTATTAATACACAGGGTTTTCCGCTGATTATCACCCTTGTTCATTCGTTTTTCATTTATATGCTCACTGTGCATTTTTGCACCGAGCGTTGGCTGCTCATACTCGGTTCCCGTGCAGCACGGAAGTGTGACCGATACAGAAGAATATGTGTCAGAATGGAAGGCAGGATATTAATAATCTCTGCACAACATAAACCATACCAGATCATCGGGAATCTTTCAGTGTGATCTAATATCCTCACCTATGGTACACTTTTAGCATGTGTTTTAAATGCAGCTGTAAAAATTTACTTAGTACTTTACATATTTAAAAGCATTAATGCGAAAGCAAATGCTGACACACGAGTATTGAAAACCGCGCAGTCAGTGGGTGTATTCTGTTTCAATGCAGCGATATAAATGGACTACCACATGTCGAGTAATTTATTGTATTGACTTCTTCGGACATGTTCGGAACAATGCGTTTGCTAACTGGAGGTCATTTTCAACTACCGTTTTGAATATGCCAGAAGCTTCGTTCGTATTGAAATGTGATTCTTTGAGTGGCAGCACCATCATGTCAACCATGAAGCGAAACATGATACCTATTTGATTAAATTTGAATGCAATCTACAATGTAAACACCTAATGCCTGGATGGATTCCTGTGGTCAGTAGGTGTCCATTTTATGTCCTCATGCTAATGACCGATCACATGCACATCGGGACCTTGATTACATTCACATAGCTACTAAATATAGATGTTCCCTGTTTTACAATCAATGGGCTCAGTGGTCACAATGAAGTACTGGTCCGCTGTTTCAACCTAATTGAGTCTCATTGGCGCTACACACCTCGGAGATGCAGCAGCCCAAGAATATAAAGGCGTTCTGGCTGTTCTCGAGACACTGTTGATGCATTTTTAAAGAATACATCAGACATGCGGCATATACTTATTAGGTGAGGCGTTTTTGGCCATCGGGTTTATTAAAAAGCAAGCCATCATCTACATTTCTGCACCTCTGCTCTGCGCATACTATCCTATGTAAAATTCGTCCACCTGATCTCTCATACATCCGGAGCACCAACATCAGTGCTGTATGCCCGTCACGTTCAAATCAAGGGGCGTAAGCACTAATTTTTATCCCTATGAGGTCATTATTATGCTGGATACATTAGATAATCCATCTCTTCGCTGACTTGTGTTAAACATACAGTAGGCTATCCGTCCTCGTGAGATGTCCCAGGGACATTCAATTCGATTTTGTTTTGTAAGTGCTAGAGTATGAGACCGGGCTGGGTGTGTAAAATGGAATATAAAAGCCTAAAATTTTATCTTACTTTCTTTTGTCACAGTATTTCCGATTCAGTACCGCTTTACAATGGTCCGTAGAACTTTCTTATTAACAGTGTATGTTTACACTCAAACATTATACAATGGCAGTCAAGTTCTCAGTTTGGCATGCCTATGGCACTATTTTTGCCTTGTGCTGATTGCGGTTTTTAGTTGTTCGTTATTCGTGTTCGTCATAGGACTGATAGTGTCCTGGTGAGATCTGCTATTCGGCTTTTGACCCAAAGTCATGGTTACAGTTTTACTGGCAAACTTCAACTTGTGACTTGGTTCGTTTCGCATATCGTATACAAAAACAGTCACGGCTGGGCATCAAACTGCCTTACTGTTTTCGGTTAGTTAGTTCGTCATGTTCTGATGAATTCGAGTGTGAAGAGCGATAGTAGTGCTTTAGAAAACGTTCTCTGTGTGCCTGGTGTAGTTTTGACGTTTGTTAAATTGCTTACACATGGGCCTCGTCTCAGTACGTCACGCGCGCAGAAGAGACAGCTGATAGGACGCGAAAGCGAAATGTTCATAAAGATGTTGAAGGTGTTTCGTTGCAAGATCTACTGGTCGACAGGCGCGCTAGAGATAGTCGGGCTTTTGAGTCTTAGACGAGAACATTTGTACCTCTAGCCATAGGATTGTTAGCGAGTCACTCTCGATGTCTCTAACTTCGGCTGTACGCTGTTGTTTTGCCGCACAGTTAGTCTTTTTTTTAACATTAACATCGTTAAAGGAAGTGTTTTCATGGTAAAAACCCACTCAGGTCGTGTGTTTCCGCTTTCATTGTCATTTCCAGTCATTGTACTTGTAAACAAGGTAGTCTGTCTTGTGCAACTATTTAAGTCACACTTGGTAACGCATACAGTTTGTTCAATGATTACCCAACTTGAATTCCTTCGACGAATACGTTCTAGGTGCGTCAAATTGTCGGCTCAGTCATATTTTGTTTATGGTTTACCAAACCCTATGATTGACAATTAAGGGCGACACTCTATATAGAACATTCACACTGGTCCTGTTTTGCCTTCTGTGCTTATCGTGTTCGATATCACAATGTATCGATTACTTGTAAGCGTGTTCTTTACTAGGTTATAGAGTCTTAAGCAGGGGTGTACGTGTGTCACTTTTGGAAAGATTTCGCAATTGATTCGATTATTTTATATTTCTGTATATACCTTTTTAACAAACTGGGATATATTGCGGTGGCCTAGTTTCAAATCCTCTATCGATCACCATTTAATTCCAGTGACAGTTCATGCCACCTGCTTCTTATCCGTGAAGCAATCCAAGTAGGAGAACAGTGGTTTTCTAACGGTAAAAATGTTGGAATCGGAATTCATGTTTAACCGTTGCCTGGCACTGAATCGCATGCCTTAAAAAACCTTCTTACAAGAACATCCACTTCGTGTAAGTTGTGAAAGTTACGCCACACTGCCGATTTGCCCAGTGTTGTAGCACGAGTGCGCCCCCGTTCTAACTCACTACGCCCGAATGATGTTCGGACAAAGATGTACACTCCAACAGATGTTCCTCTTGATGAGCCGGATGAAGGGAACGGATGTCCGCTGCACTACAATCGGTTTGGAACAGCCACAAGTGATTTGCTTAACGTTTCCATACGGTGTCTGGGATCTTCTTTTTGGAAATAAGCCTTTCGATATTGGTTACCGATGTCATTCGGTAATTCGAGTGATTGCTCCCTTCTAGCTATGTAATCAGTCGACTAAACCATGTTGTTAATGAGCGCTGCAATAGACTTATCGATTGCAAAGAAGTGTGAAGTGTCATAAATTCGGCTGTATTTTAGCTAACTGCAGGATTCACGTGCTTCTACTCGGCATGTGCTCCACGGGTTAGGCTACAAAACCGCTCCGGAAGTTTGAATCTTTTGCATTGACACCATCTACCCGATCATCCCACAGTTGCTTTTGGTGTCTTCCAAGTGTTATGTGAGGCAGACAACAGGGACAGGGTTATTACCTACATTCACTTTGAATAATTGCAAGGTGAACACATTTATTTCTGATTTCAGTCTTCCGTTACAGTGTTTTTATTTTAAATATTTAATCGTGTTAACAAAAAACCAGGTTCTTCCGTAAAGAGTTAACAAAAACTTAGTGCGATGGATTACTGTGTGTCTTATAGGTCAGTTTTTGATAGATAGTACAGTGCAAGCTGATTCGCAATTGACATTCGTGATCTTTTGTTCAAACAGTACATTCGCAGTCATAGTATGAAAGAGATTAGGTATGAAATTCCTCATCTGTCTATTGAGTGGGGTATATTTTAGTGTTAATCCTAGTGCCTTGTTTTCGCAATAACCCTCCAACGAGCCCATTCTAAGTTGAAGTTTTGTTTGCCAATACAATCGAGCTATACATACAGATGTGGCTGAACGTTTGCAGGTGATACCTTTGAAAGTGCTAATATGGAGTTTAAAGAGCTGTGTTCAGCACACTCACCTCCTTGTTTGACTAAGTATAAACACTTCTGCTGAACTGTAGTGCACGCACAGCTGGTGTCTTAAATGTACTGACCGAGCATTTTTTCCGGATGCAATGGATGCGAATAACTTACGGTGTTTTTTTCTCTGTGAGCTTGTAAAGGCAATCGACTGTGACTATTTGACCGACAGTGGCAACCGAGTGTGCTGTTCACTCCATAGAAATTTACTACTTTCCGCTTTCTTACAGTTTGGACATCAGCGGGTGTACTTTGACAGCGTTTAAACAGTGCGCGTTGAATGATCTACAAAATTTGAGAAGTGAATGTCATAAAGCAATATTCATGCGACAGTTTAATGCCCTCTCAAATCGAACACTGAAGGTCGGTCATTATTTTCCTTCTGGAAATTCACTGTCACTGTCATTTAAAACTTCTCTGCAGTGGACAATCCATTTTGTTAGTATGCCGTACACTTTACAGTGACAAAGTAGGTGATGTACCGGTTTAATTCTCGGTCGAGTCCACGTGACTTCGCGACATAAATTATATCGTCACCATGCACAGGTGTAAGTTGTTTATTGATCTGTACTTCATGGATCCGATTTTTTGATACTTACAAAAGTCCATCCGTCGTTCTCAAATTTTAGAAACAGGCACATAAGTGTTATGGACAAGGTCATCTTAGCAAATGATCTCTCGTTCAGCGCAATGAGACAGCCCGATCATTCGTTTGGAGAGCACGAACATATTTTAGTTTGTCCCATATCTGTAACTGAACCAGTTAAAAATTTCCGTTTACGACCGAGAGATTTTATCGAGTAGTACACTGGTTCGAGGCTGGGAACCTTTGTCACCCGAATCAAATCAGTTTGTATATTTCGATATTCAACTGGCGTCTTTGGATTTGCGGGATTATGTTCAAAAATGAAACGGGAATCGATGTAGACTAAAGAAAAAAGATTAAAGGTACGAATTTATCCTTCTTTTTTGTACATGAGAATCAGGAAAGTGATCTGTATAGAAATATTTTACGGCTTCAGAATAAAGTTCGTTGCAGTTGCGTCGTTTCTATGAGATGCTTTGCTACCGGAGGGAGATCTGGGGCTGGGACTCGTACACCTTCCTGTCGTGACTGCATTTTTCTATCAGCCAATAAATTACAGAAATCCTCTTTGAATCCTACGCTGAAGAACAGGTGTTCGAGGATTAAGCCATCATGAACTCCTTGTGATCCAAGTGGATGTAGATTAATAATTCAAGTCGAGGTTCATACAAAGCTTGTCTTTCTCCGTGTTCAATAGTTGTTTCTTGTTGAACGGTGACTATATCTTTCCTAGCCTGTATACACGGGTCGGTTTCTCGTGTTGTCTAATGTGCATTGTGTACCACGAAAGAATTTCGGGAGCCCCCTTCAAGTGATGTGTTCACTTGGTACTATTAAGCGGAGAACTAATCGTCTGACAAGCACCTGATCCCATCAAGATTAATTTGTGGTGTGCCGAGTTTGTCAGCACTCCAGATATTTTGATAAGTAACGAAAAGAAGAATATTGCTGAGAATACTGTTCAACGGGTCATTGGTATTCGTACGCACATCTTTGGAGAACCTTTGCAGGAATCAAAAAGAGCAAAGAAAGGTAGGATTCGGTTTGAACTCTAAAGGATATACTATCAAAAAGAGTGTATTCTAACGCGGATAGTAAGGGGCTACCCAAAATCCTTCGTTGTCGGGTGAAATACTTCGTAGTTGGTTGGGAAACTGCGCAACAAAACGGCACATGAATAACGAAAACGTGGTCTCCTCCTTAATAAATACACACCCCAACTGCGTGCTTATTAATATATAACTGTTATTTCCACCATTTACTGCAATAGCAAGGCTTCAGCCTACGGACGTGAACATCATTCAACATATAAAACTTACCTATGGAAAATAAATTCCTACGCACGTGCTTAATTTAACGGACGATTTCTGCAGTCAGCTAACGGCCTTTCAACAGAAAAAAGGTGAAATACCCATGATTTAACTGATCTATACTTTTTGTCCAATTCACCGTCTGCCATGTTTTATTAGACGATGCATCGTCAACGGACTACCACTAAACACTTCAGTCTTTGCGCTGCTTCTCGTCAACGTGTTTTGCATCTCTGAAGAGTGTAGTAGGAAAAAGTTCAGTAATCCTAAAATCTCAAGTCTGATGTTAAAAGCATACACAGCGGTGGGTATGCTTGATTCTAAACTGTTTGATGTTTTCTGCTCACACACTGGTATAGCTTGCACTGATCTTAAATATCTACCGAGTCCTCGAAATGTCCAGAGTGAAGAAGACGTCAAAGATGCAAAAAAGGAATTGTTTTCAGTCATGAATGTTATGCTAGTTTGTTTTGTAGTCGTGTTTGTTATTTACTATCGGAATTGTTCGCATCAAGCGGAACTACACTACATTGTAAGACGGGTGGGGGAAATAAACTACCAACTTTGCGCGTTTGTAAAAATATGGGTTTTTAATCGCAAAACCGTCGAAAAATTTACGTTTGTATAACACTAGCTGATTAGCCTGGTTCACTGCTGGCGACAGGTTTGAACCTTTCTGTCGTCGATCGTTTTTGGAGGTTGATTCTCCAAGTTATATTGTAGGTCGTGGTAAGAATTGGAACCTCTGACCGGGTTCGCAGACCTTCAATGCAACGAATTCCTACCGATCATCAAGTATAGACCTGCTTTTGGTGACGCATTCCTGGAGGTAAGATAACTGATGGACAGCCAACCAATCGAAAAAGAAGGTACTCTCTTGGACATAGATGATGCATAATCTCCGTTCTTGTTTACCCGACTCAGGTCTTCATTACAAAACATTACCACCATCGTCGATGAAATGTCGGAACTAATTATTCTACCACGTCCTTTCTGCCTAGTGTAAACCGTGTAACGCCCACAGACCTTTAAAACTCTTAGTATGACACTTTCAAGATTGGTCATCGATTTATTCGTGATTTAGTTTGTTAACTCTTCATTGTACACCCAGTGTACAACGAAGTAACAGATGGTGTTCGACATTCAATCATTAGACCACCTATATATTCTATTATATCTGGTAGTGGGATATTGACAGGAACTATGAGGAGTCTAGAGAAAACACTTTTGTGTCCCTTGTCTCCGAATTTACAATCCCCTCAAAGAACTCAAAGAGGTCATGTAAACTGTGTGTTGACTCCTTTTGTTTGGATGACGTGAACAATTTGACAACCACCTTGTGGTCATGTGGTAAGGGGGGGGACAAATATGTCTAAAATCGGTGTGTGTGTGGCTTGTATCTTTAGTCTATCTCCCCTTGGTAGTTCGTGCATGTGTTCCAGTTTGTTTCAATTCATAAAATACACTGCATCTTGTAACGCTAGGTGTTCAAAGGAAAACTTTAGTCGATCAATATACCCATTCCCGCTGTTACGTGCCCCTACGACACAAACAAAATTGGGGTCGCGCGTGAAGATATCCAGTAAAAGAGTGTACACAGGATCATCATTTAAGATGATATTCTCTAGAGACATATTGAGAAACAACGGTCACCATGAAAGGCTTCTGAAGCGTCATTTAACGAGTGTCACACTAAAGAAACCTATCAAACGAGAAGGAGGGAACGAATAACCATAAGCGCACCCACTATTTAAAAAAGACGTTGCATGTGCCCATCACTTCCGAAAACCAAATAATGCATTAAAAACTACATTTGCGCAGCTCATTTCAGCGTAACCCTTTAAAGTCCAAGCCTGATAGTCTTGGCTTAGTGAGAACTCGGCCAAGGATTTCAGCTGCTCTATTCTGATACATCCTGTCAATAGTCATCACCAGATATTTATCAATCAAGCGTTTAAAGTGTTCCACCGAATGTTGAATAACTTCTTAGGGACGTGTGCATCTACATCTGTTGTGCATAGGTGAATCTATCCCTACACTGTAACCGGAACCGCATCTGAAGGAGTTTTCACCTTTACTTTGTGACCTTAATTTGCCCTCGCCGCACTTACTCAGAGCATCATTTGCCGTGTCACATTTAAACTTTCAGGCTACTTTACATCTCCATTCCGTTTGTTTACCAGCCGCACTGGATAATAGGCTGGCAGTCACGGTCAACCGTTGAGCGACCGTAGTGCTATTTGTTGGTGGGTACCTTTTCTAGCCCCCTTCTTGTTTCGTAAGACGGAATTGCTGTAACTATAAAAACAGTTCTGCTGTATGCCCATAGAATCGTGTCTCACTACTCAAGTAAATTAACGCGGTGATTAGTACCACATACAACGTTATCAGTGCATCTGCTTTTCTGTCTGTCTGATCCATTTTGACCTGTCTGCCAAGGTTGCGCTTGAAAGTACAAAGGTCCTAGTCAGCATAGCCTTCTGGATCGATACAGTGCATAAGCCTGATCATCACGTCAAGATAGAAAAAGGAGTGTAGATTCGAATACATCCGCTGCACGCAGTGATGCGCGGCATCAGACAGCAATGACATTCACTACGGCCCCGGGCTAGACCAGCCCGTCACTTCCAGG
>LUCH01005447.1:17252-28979 GCA_013368495.1 Paragonimus heterotremus | reverse complement strand
GCGTAATGGTCGGAATCTCTCGATTGGGGTTAACCCACATAGTTCGATGAGGCCAGAGAGTATTCATCAACAGAACTCCAACGAAGCATATTCCATTGTAACTCTGTTGGTTTATCCGATGTCACAGACTCCTTCTCTTACTTATAAGGTCTCGGACATCGCTGTTGTGTTTCGGCAGCCTGCCAAGAACCATCATCTTCAGGCGTTTGCTGCCCACTAAATCATGGTACAAAGCATATGGCGAATCGGTTGTTTTGCAACTGGGTGTTCATCGTTTCCCTCCTGCCATGAAAGGCCGATCTTCGCGTTTTCGGATCACAAGCCAGTACATTACAGAATTCCCCAAGTAGGTGTTCTTCAAAAGAGAGTGCACACTTGGACTATGCTTTTCTGTTTACCTGTGATGTACGTCATATCTGAGGTGCTCTTATTCCTCTTACCGACGCTATCGTTTCGGTACACTCATAGTTAGGTCTAATTCATCCTTTATTCGGTTTACTTCAGCGGAATTGTTTCTTCACAACCTACTGCATTCAGTTGGTGAGTTTATCTCAGTTGTTTCTTCTTCGATTCTTTGAACCTCTTGTGTATAGTCCCTGACAGAACACATCCGTTGTCTTCAAGCAACACTCGTAAACAAAGCATGGCATAGCAATCACACTATGGGTGGATTCTCTGTCCTTATATAATCGTCCACTATGACAAACGCCGTAACCCAAAGTAGCCGTCCGAGCAATCCCGTCTCTTAATTTATGATTGTAACCTTCATCGCTTGATACTGTCACGTGTCACACGCGATCAGGGCGTCACAATAATTTCCTCCTACGTTTTGTAGAGGTTGTCTGTCCGGTGTAAATTTTTCTCTGAGTGTTTTTTTTAGAAAATAACAAAACTCCAGATAGCAATGAGTTTTGGTTTCTTCGTCTATAGAGATTACATAATGAGCTTAAGTATGTTTTTCGATCGCCGTTGTTACTCACCTCTCTTCGACGTCTGAGTTGTGGAGCAGGCCGCAGTTAGACGGAAACGCAACTCCTCCAACAACGGTTTAAACAGCCTCTCAGTCTTTCGAAACTTCAGTAGGCTGAGCCATGTACCCCGACAGCAGTATCGTAGGGATGCATGCAGGACTCCGGATATCGCAAGCGGACTGATTCCTCTTCATGATCACGAACTTTTTCAACGCGGTATTCACAGCCGTTTTGTGATCCCCCGTTTTTACTTACCTTTGAACCACATTTCTTGGATGTCTTTATTTATAGCTTGTGTCCCTAGCTCACTTTACCTCGTTGAAAGCCTGGTACCTCATTCTGGGAGAGAAGTCTTTAGAGACACTCGGTTTACCACGCATTTCAACTTTTGCTTCTGTTTTAAACTGTTTATGTTATTTGTATTACTCGACTGTATGCTAACATTTCCCGTCTGCTCTAGCAGCCAGGCTCATTCGACCTACCAGCCGTTTGCTATTTTATCGTGTGTTGTATGCAGTCGGTTTGTTTACTCATTCTCACGATCCACCTCCCGTTTGGATAATTGTCCACAACACAGTTTTCCGTCTTGATAGTAATAATGCACTGCCACCGTTCCAGTTATAAAGGATTTCCAGTACTCTGCAAAGTGAGATCCAGAAATGCGAATCGACCTTCTGGCTGAATCCGAACATACTTCAGACGTGAAGTTTCAAGTAAACAAGAAGAATCGTCAACTTCGTGGATGAAGCCTCGCCTTTGATTACATTTCATTGCCGTATCAGTGAGTGTTTTCAGCCAGCGGTGTAAATGGTCGCAAATCGCCAATCGAATACACGTCATCCCACAACCGTGCTCAGCATGATTGTCAGGGCTTTTATTGCTCGTGAACACCCGACCTTCTTGTGGTCTATCCCAGCCGACACCTGCCACGCTGAGCAATACGCAGTGCGGTAGATGCTTTGTTGGCGTACGAAGTACATGTCCCGAACAGCGAAGATTGTGCATTTCCGTTATTTCGATTATCGGTCACGAACTCCTGCATTTCCAACATACCTGCTTACGGGCTGTCGCATTGCTCATTTAATACAATGGCTAATTAACGATGAAAACGATGGTCGATTGCTGAGAGTATATACATCTTCCGCACGAGAGGGCCAAGTCTCCGTTCCACGGAGCAGAACTGATTGCACACATGCATTGCACGTCCTGTCTCCAATGGACAAATGGACGTCCCCGTGACGCCGCCAATGGAAAAGGTTGGTGAATGAATTACATTCTTTCCTTTTGGATACTCCTCATCAGCGATATTACAGGCTAACGAGATGACACCACCCATGTAGATAAAGTGATAGACAGTCTCGAGAAACCTACTTGCACTAACAAAGACAAGTTCATTGCCAACCCAAGATTTTAAAAGTGAAGGTGAAAATGGTATACCGTACAGTCTGCCATGTCATTTGATTGGTTCAGCATGTTCTGTATACTCTCTGTAGTGGAACTCGGTGAAACAATGACATCCACGTTTTCAATATCAGTCAGTTCACTACCGTGCAAAAGGTCCGCTCCAAAATCCCCGGAAGCGTCGAATGGTCCTCTCATGACATCGTCCATCATGTAGTAGAAAAAGATGGATGAGATCCGACACTCTTGTCGAACGTCACTTGAGGTGGAGAATGCTGGAGACAACTGCCTATGAGTGCGCACCGTGCTCAGAGCGAGCATACAATTTCAGTAGATTGATATACTTCACAAAGACAGTTTCATAATGCATGTCAGATAACCAAGTCGAAAGTAGCCTTCGGTCCATAAACACTACGACCATTGACTGAGAAAAGGGCGCCGATGGCCCACTGTCTTTTGCAACGTCCACTTGTCATCGATACACCTGTAACCACATCGAAAACCTACCAGTCCTTCGTCTGTCCGGTTTTCTGTGTATTTGAGAAACCACCGCGTTATAAGGTCCGTGAACATCTTGGATGCATTAAATCAAGGATAATGCCACTACGATTTTGGCATGACGTCGTGGCATATTTTTTTTGAAGTTAGGAAGGGCTATTGATGACCATCAGTCCTGAGACACTTCTCTGATCTCTCACGTTAAAAGTAGAAGTGAGATCAGTTCATACAACAGTCTCCCATCATCGTGTTCAAAAAATGCCAGCGACAAAAAGTCTGAGCCCGGGTCTTTATTGCGTTCCAATAGTTTAAAGTCTGACGCTACTTCGTTTCCCGTTCCAGGGTAATCGAGAACGTCATAATTAACCAAACAGCATAATCGTTTACAGCTGGCTTAAGCTAGTTGGTCTGGTCCTCGAATTGCTCAACCCATCTGTCAAGTCACCGCGATATGCTACAGGTTAGTGAACCATCTTTTTCACATATGGTTCCCAACATCTTGCTGAAGGCCACTACAACCACGAGTCTGGGATAGCAGCACCCAGCTATTCCCCGATAGAGTTACATTCTCCATCTCTTTAGCTCGTTCGGAAAAGTAAGCCATAGAGTTCTTACACTGACTCTTCGTACGTTTTTGTTTCATTTTGCGATGGCCCTTGTATTCAAAGTCAGGAGGATCGGTCAACGTTTGTTCATAAGTTCTGCTGAATCAGCAGAACTTGACTTCTGTCATATCTGCAATGCTCCCCTGGAACAGACCTCTTCACAAGACGTTCGCATAGTTGTCAAGATTTCTGTCCAACAATCATTTAGATCATTCCACTGTTATGGCCTGGACATTCTAACTGCTAGTGCTGCTTGACAGGCGTTTCATACACCCTCAACATTCAATTTCTGGCTGAGCACTTTGTGTTTATGAACAGGTGAATTCTGAGTAAACGATAGAGCTATTACCTATGAGCTTGTCACGTGATGTTCTGATATCTTTTTGAAAATGGAAATGACTGTTGGCAGGCCTTAGGCATGAGGTACTTTTTCAGTCTCCTACATGTAACGTAGGAGTATGCTCAGTTCGGAGAACAATATTCAACGGATATCTTTAAAAAGTGTTTGAGAAGGACATGGACCTGGGGCCTTATCACGTCTTATTATTTTACGCTCCAAAGGCATTTCGTTTACCGACAGACGATCATCTGCACCATCATATCTAGCCACACAATCCTCATATTCCCCAACTGAATGAACTGGCCCAAGCCGTATGTATGTGTGCTCAACCTATCCGTTAATGCGGCAGATTGTAAATTCATGAACAGTCTTTTTCACACACAGTTTCACTAGCACCTTGCCGACGGTCAGCGCAACCAAGAATCGAGGTAAACAACATTAAGCTGTTCCCCGGTACAAATACCCTCTCCTTCTCTAGCTAGCTCGGGTAAGTAATCTTCACAGTCCTGATGCGGACTTCCCCTGTTTTTTTTAAAATTCAAGACGGTGTTCGTCATATTCAAATTCAGAGATTAGTCGACGCTTGTTCATAAGTTCTGCCGGATCCGCGTCGTACCTGTAGTAATTTTTTGGACTAGATCTCTCTGCAAGAGGTCCGTGTAGCTGTTGGTATTTTTACCCAATGCTCGTTTCTGTCACTCCATTGTTACGACCCGGGCAGTTTAGCTGTCGTTTTTTTGGATAGGCGCTTAATTTCCAACTGAGTACTTTATGGTTACGAACGGATATCTCTTAGCAAGCAATAAAACGAAGCGAGCATGATTATAGGCGGTTGTCAATATAAAATAATCTAAGTCTTCTTGGCTAACCGGGGATTGTGATGAGTGAAATTAAAATGGTTCAGGTGTGTTCAGATTTAGTACGGGAGAAAGTTATTTTGCTGATTTAAGGATAGTGAAGCTTCCATAGTCAGTGATTATTAAAGTGTAATTGATACAATATCTATAAGCCAAGAAACGGTCAACACGGTTAGGTAGTTTATCTCTGATCATCCCAAGAAAAATTCGGCTAGCATGGGGTCTAACGGTCTATCCGGTGCCACGCCGTCGACGTACTTATCAGCATATCCATCACATTTAAACCAACCTTTTCCGTGTGTATACGGCTTATATATCTAAGACAGATCGAAAATGTCTGTGGTATCGCCTGTAATCTACAGACAAATGAGCAGATAGATAATCGGTCTGGTAGATATGAGTTGAATTTCACTTACAAGTGACTGCATATTCTGCAATCTGACGAATTTTGGGATTTCATTTCTGTCGGAGTTCGTCGGTAGTGCACATCTTTGCCATGTGAATAAATTGAATTCCTTTCCGGGTATTCATGGATCAGCTGTGATGTCCACTAGAACATTTGTCTCACCTTAGGCATAATCTGATTATCACAGCCAACTGTGAATGGTGTTCAACTTGTGACTAGTGCGAAGTGGAACTGGTCCTCGATTGGCGTATGTGGTTGGAATCGCTCATCTTGTTTGTTGATCTGTACTGCAAATGACGCAACCGTTGACATTGCCTTAAACCAGCTTTAAGCGTTGATAACTGATCGAACAATGGCGTGCGTTAATTAAAAGTAAGCGATAAGCTCCTAACTGTTTCGTCAAGTTATTAATCACGCAAACGTTTGGACAATACAATCTCACACCTTTCTGCCTTCTTACTAGTGCCAGGCCTTGTAAGTAAGACTCATTCTAATCTCAGAAGTCAGATTCAAACAACTCCTCATATCCATTTAATTAGACTTCAACTTCTGCATCTGTGGTTGTATCAAACGTAATCGGCGAGATGTTCTTGACATCCGTCCTACCGTTGGTCTCTGAACTGTTTTGGAGCACGTTAGCTGCGTGAACGTTTCAAATCATTTGATTTGTGGATGTTCATGTTATACACCTTATTCATCTAAGGTCATTCTGAGTTCTTCTGTAACCGGTGACATGATCGCCGCTAGTCTGTTATAGCCATAGTGTGTGCCATATTCCCTCACCGGTGCTAGTGGTAGAACCCTCCCGTTCCTTGGGTTAAACGATATCTACTCGCGCGACGTGCGGTCTAACCAAACTTCGTATACTCGCCGAGCATTGTTAGTTTAATCACCAATCAATCGTGATAGAGTTCGGTCACAGTGGCTGTTGGCGTGCACGTGTATGCCAGGTGGCTTGAATGTGACATAATTTGTAGCTGATACTGGTCAGTGCAAAATGTCCATGTGTAAATGTCATCGTGTTCCTTATCATGGTTGGCGGCATCTGTTTCCGGATCAACATATCACAGTAGCTAGAACCCGTATGGTTCAAGATTGCCCTTCCTCTTTTCGCACACATCCATTTCATTAAAATAAAACTTTTTCAGGCTTCCCAAGAATTGAGACAATTAGACTGAAGATTGTAAACTCTCAACAACTGAACACATTGACCCGACACATTTATGAGACCACAATGTGAACACTTCTGTCGGCCGTAGCATCTAATAGTGAGGGATGTCAAACACACTTAAGTTTGCCATCGAAGCGAAAATTATGGTGACACTAAAAAACATTAAAGGTGACTTGCTTAGAAACACAGCAGTGGGTTTATTCCGAGCGGGTACTATCACTAAGAGATTAGCCTTCAACTGTAATACCATCGGTGTAACTGGCAGCGAACGCGTTTGATGGAAATAACGGATAACTCATACAATTAGGAAAGAACTTTGTCTTATAAAACGTCTGATTTAGTTTACACAGTATAAGCGGCTTGTCCAGACAAGCTCATAGACTGAGTTATGTCAACATGATAATTTTGTATGGTGGAACGAGATAATGTTAAGTATCAATGTGTGTAACTTTTGGACTATTTGTTGAGACGCTTAAAACCGTTCCAGTACTCCAGGAAGCATAGTTTTAGGATTTAACATTTTTCCGAAAAAGACGAACAACTGTACGAAATGTGAGACCGAGAGCGTCAAAGGGGATGTGACCGTCATCACGAAAATTGGAATTTATTCTTAAGGTCTGTATCAGATATCTTTAGATCCAACATCACTTTTAGAGTAAGAGGTGTGTAAGTAATTAACTGGCAACCTTAGGTCACTTTCTGAGGGCGTGGAGATAACACTTTTGAGCCAGATGGTACAAGGATTGTTTAATCGGGAAATTAACACACGAAGTAGATACTTCAACATTACAATAAACAAAGACACTCATTTGCACATAGCACTGATCTAGGGACGCCACGTTTGCCAATGCTAAGTTCATATACAAAAAGTACCACTTTATGTCAAAGTGTACTCCAATATTGTTCCTTGTATTCTCCACCGGTTACCTCGATACTCAATTACATGTTTATGGTATGATATGATGATGCATGCCTATGCCTGACTACTGAGTAGTAGTGTTAGTGGTTTTGAGTGATTGCTCGTCCTCACTATACTTGTGCTTCCCCAGCAATCGGTACTTCTGTTGCTATCAGTGCTGTCGTTGAAGCAATAAGTGAACAGATCGTTGAAAATTTCACAATTGTTTAAGAAGTACCCGTGTTCTTTAGTCTGGTCCGCATAGTTTTCTCATCTTCAACCGTCTCAGCCAGTCATACATCGGTGAGTTAGGTGGTGTTCAGCACTGCATATACGTCTTCATAGGACAAAGCATAGGTCAGGTAGCTAATGAACTTTAAGTTTCAGTTCAGTTGCTGGCGTAATCATAGAGCACACCACATACTGCTATTTCACTGTTGGTTTTGTTGGTCATGGGCGAGTCCATATATGGTTTGTCATCAATCAATTCCACTGACCTTGCTAGTGGATTGAGCATTTTGAGGGACAGCCCCACTGGTCTGAACTGACTTACAGACGACGAGGTTAGAAGGCGTTGGTAAATACGCTCCTAGCGACCCACTTTGGAATGCTAACCTGTATTCGGAGCGTGAAATATGGCGCAGTGCGTCCCCAGGTTCGAATCTCCCTCTACCGAAGGGTGGAGTTCAACTGTTGCGGTGTTATTTTGGTTGATTTGAAAATCCACAGACCAACCTCATGAATGCAACTTATTGGTGACTATTCTTATAATTTAACAGGCTGGAGACCTTGTGATGACTGCGCGGCACTTGATTCCCAATCTGACATTACTTGAACCCGTCATTACAGAGACAGGACAAGTACATGAGTAACAGGCAGATTTCTCGTTCGGTCACGAGTCTACTTATCACATTCTAATCCTGCGATGTGTTGGTGCATTAGCGTTTTTCTGAGTGCTTCGATGTCCACTTTGGGCTCGTTTACTCTCGGTGCTTGAGGAATCCATGGTACATTGATAGGTCTGTTACGGTCATATTATTTTTCTCCAACGTGAATAGTTACTTTTACAGCCATTTGGGCTTTCTAATGCTTACAGTGTCGTACACCTGGGGTGTGCGATCTCTTTCCTGTTCATCCATATTGCGGACGATATTCTTGAATATGTCTATTCCATGATGCAAACGACACTTGTAGAGTTGTTGGTTAGTTGACGGGGAGCTTTCAGCTTCTGTTGCTGTGCTTGCTTTCACATGTGTATGTGCCTGTTATACTGAATAGGTCAGACGATCAAGTTTGCTCTGCGTGGATGCTTTTTGCACCAAGATGCTAGACATCAGCGGCCAACGAAATTTTCTCAATATCGTTGTAGTCAGAAGTTCAATCCAACGAACAGTGCACAGGAAACGAATTTTGAGTTGTCTACATTCAGCTTGTCGGTTTCGTCCCCTTACTTCAAAAGCGAGACTTCATACAGTTTAAAACACTGAGTTCTCTTTAACCACTTCATCAGAGCAGAAAGAAGACATATGTTGCGATATGTTAACATTTCGTTTACTCTCATCAGTCGCAAACGTAAAACATTCGGTTATGTACATCATACAGATAAGGATAGACAGGGATTAGACACGCATACAAGCAAACCAATTATTATGTAATCACGACCATGGCAACCCAGTAGGTTGTCTCAACCACTTTTGTGCACACAGTGTCGGCTGGTAAGTTCGGATTAGCATCGCTTCACAGAGAGCTAACAACTTCGGGTTTCGATTGCGCAACAATATTTTGAATGAGTTAACTGGGTCAACTTGGTGACCTGTTGTTATGAGATGTTTAGCGATCGATGAGGTTGGATTGCGAGCCGTCAGTGCACCTAATTGAGAGTGATGATGCTTGTATGCGTGTCTAATCCCTGTCTATCCTTATCTGTGTGATGTATATAACTGAATGTTTTACGTTTGCGACTGATGAGAGTAAACGAAATGTTAACATATCGCAACATATGTCTTCTTTCCGCTTTGATGAAGGACTTCATACAGTGTTTGGCTTGAAGGGCGTTCAGAATGTGTGCCACTAATATTTTGCAAGCTGGACTGGACGTTCCACGAGAAGTTTTCAACCAGGATGTCTACCCAGTATGTGTTTTATCCAGAAGGCGACGTAGGCTGTCGAGGTGGAATCCCGTTCACTCCATGCGAATAAGCAACGTGCCTCTTTTCGTTTCCTTTTCAAGGGCGATCGGAGTTATCTCAAGAAACTTCAAAATATGAGTCGATACAACTTACTTCACAACCACATTGTGCATGAGATTCCGTTCAACTCCTGTCATTATGTCATAGCTGAATTCTTTTCGCCAATTCGTTTGGAGTGTTCTTGTGTAATTAAAATCCAAAGGTACTTGCTTCCTCCGAAGCTATGGTAATCAATACTCGCCGTCCGGTCCTGTGTATGCATAAACTGTTTGTCTGCCCTGGAACTGATAACAGTCCTTGTTTTGTGTAAACCCAGTCGTTGATTGTTTCTATTGATGTTGCTATCGGCGTGTCCTGTATATTCCAATGTTTTACGTTCGTGACTGAAGAGAGTAAACGAAATGTTAACATCTCGCGACGTATGTCTTTTATCGTTACTGGTGAACTAGATCAAGGGAACTCAGTGAATCAAATACAAATTACCATGTTCTACAATCAGCTGTTATATGTACTCATTTGTTTGCTCGTGTCGTGCATCAAACATTGGTCGCACAGCAAGACAATTTTCTGATGTTGTACATCAAAATCATCCTTCGTAACTGGACAAACGTGCGGATAAAACGATGTTCATTTGGCTCGCTTTAATCATTCTGTCAGCACGAATATGCTTTTCGGATTGTTTGTCCTGTGACAAGAAAGCACATCCAAGAAATTCCAAGTGTTGATCGTTGCCGAGACCATTAGTATCCGATTGTCTGACCTTGACCCACTAGCTGAGAGGAGTTTCGTGCGAACCCTCGTCTGGGTCACTATCTGTCAGACACAAGTTACGACAGTGATTGCGCAACCGCTAGCAAGCACATTGTTCATAACTTTATTGACTGATTTTCGTATCCTGGCTACTGTTTTCAAACATGTATTGTTGTGGTTAGCCTGGTGGTCAATTATTTGTGGTAAAACTACTTCATATTGGCGTCATACGAGCCCACCTCCATCCTAGCGTCGAACCATCAGACACTAGAAAGACTGCCATCAGTACACCATTTGGTCTTTTTGAGTTAACTCGTATGCTAGTTGGTTAAGGAAAGTGTAACACTCGGAATTAAGAACTTCGAATGGTCCTCGAAATCGTCCTTGAATTGAAACCTCCCGCATAAGTGAGAAGAAGACATCGAACTCGTTGCAGCGAGCAGTTGTTATTCATGAGGCATTAACCCACATTTGTAGATGTACATCAGTATTAAAGAAATCGAAGTCTGTAGTTGACTGGTCTCGATCGTATGCACGAATTCGCGTGCTCTAATTTGGTTGATTTAATACAGAACAAAGAATTTGTCGAATAAAGGAAGATGTAACATTGAAGCTGTTAGTTCAGTCCTGACGTAGTATCTTAAGGCGGCGTTTGGTTTGGTCATCTACTATGTCGGTGTTCCGATAAGCGGTACCGTTCTACCACAGAAATCCACACACATTTCATAGGTTTGTAAATGAGACACTAGGCAATTGCTTTTTCCTTTACATACCTTGATGGTCTGTTAGTCGCAAGTGTAGACGAAGAGAAAGAACAGCCTTTATGGTTTCTCTCCCAGCATCATTCGGATCTCGGTGCTGCAATTAATCCGATCAAATCTGAGTATGAAGAACCTTTAATTGATTTTCCCAATCATGTGATTGACTCTAATTTGACTGCTCCATCAGCTGCCCGAGTGAAAGCAATCTTTGTTGTTTTAGCATCAACGTCCATTAAACAATTTCAGTGATTTATGGATATTATTAATCTTCATAGTTGCTTTATTCGCGACTACGCTAAGTCAATCCCGCCATTGACCAATCTTTTAATTTCAGTTAATTCCAAATATGCACTGAACATTACTGTCCCGAAAGATCTTGCAGACATCAAGATAGCTTTAGCCAATGTTCTCATTGTCGTAATTTTAGTTCTGTTCAGTGAACGGGACGATAAGTTCCTGACATAATGATCCAGATTAGGGGTAAAGGATGATATCATATCCTCATTGGAGATCGATAGTTGTAGTCTCTTACGATGGGATTCTCTGGTTTTCTTTAGCACTGAACAGACGAAGAGCGTAAACTTAATGCGGCAGAATGGATTAAGATTGTCAACCACGGAGGATAGTTGTTGCTGAGCTGATCGTAAGCGAACTAATTCCAAAGAGGCAGTTTGTAAATAAGATTCCGCAAGTCTCTTGAGATTCTCCGTAGTAGGTTTGGGTTTGTTCTTGCGCACAAGTTTGAAATACATCCTCGGATATCTATCACACGATATGCACTGCTTGATAAAGACCGAAAACTCACAAACCCGGCATACCTTTAAGACCCATATTATCGATGGTCAATTCGCCATACCATAAACTGGCTCAGTGGCTCGTC
>LUCH01005447.1:0-15550 GCA_013368495.1 Paragonimus heterotremus | reverse complement strand
GACGAGCCACTGAGCCAGTTTATGGTATGGCGAATTGACCATCGATAATATGGGTCTTAAAGGTATGCCGGGTTTGTGAGTTTTCGGTCTTTATCAAGCAGTGCATATCGTGTGATAGATATCCGAGGATGTATTTCAAACTTGTGCGCAAGAACAAACCCAAACCTACTACGGAGAATCTCAAGAGACTTGCGGAATCTTATTTACAAACTGCCTCTTTGGAATTAGTTCGCTTACGATCAGCTCATCAACAACTATCCTCCGTGGTTGACAATCTTAATCCATTCTGCCGCATTAAGTTTACGCTCTTCGTCTGTTCAGTGCTAAAGAAAACCAGAGAATCCCATCGTAAGAGACTACAACTATCGATCTCCAATGAGGATATGATATCATCCTTTGCCCCTAATCTGGATCATTATGTCAGGAACTTGTCGTAATTTTAGTTCAAAGTACAATCAGTGCGTAGTAGTTGCATTCTTGCCGCAGGTACAGGATGTAAAATACGTACACGAATACCCTCAGGCAAATAGAGCTAAGGGCAATCAACATGACTGCGGTAATGTAGACACGTGGTTCATGGATGTCCGATGGAGAACTAGACACGCACACGGTTGGCGGCATCCGAAACGGATTAACTTGTCACAGCGACCGAAGCTTTGAACCATCACCTCAAATGGCTTTGCGTTGCACCACTTGCGGTTCCCCTCAAACAGTACGTATCTGGTGTAAACCCGAAGGAATAAGACCAGTAGGTGTGTGTACAGCCCACCGATGCTGGTTAGCCAACTGAATGGCTAGCACGAAAAGGGAACTCTTATCTCTCGGAAACTAAACGGACAGATTGCAATGACAAGATGTGAACTGACAAGAAAGATATGTAAGATGTAACAAGAAGTATTTCAGTAAACTAGTGCATTTCTCAGAGGATAAATTTGAAACACAAGAATCAAAGTTGGGCTGCGAATAGATCAGGGAAACGATTCATCATTCAATACACCAACAAAGCTCGAGAAAAAAATGGGCAGAAGATCACATACACCCGTGTTTCTGAAAAGAGGGGCAGATAATTTGCCAAACGACCACAATCTTGGTTGATGCAATAATTAACAAAAATAAAATAGATCTGCTGATGTAACCTACCTGAGCCTAATGTACTCATCGTCTCTTCGCCGACGGTGCACTATGAGTGCGCTGGTGACCAACTAATCCCAAACGGCCAGCGCATTCGCGGCCACACACATCGTATTGCCATATATTCATGTCACTGCGACCTATGGGACCGATGGTTCTCTTGCGTACTGCGCGCTTACGTTCACGGCCGCGCAATAATTGTTCGTTAAACCCTCGGGCGTCCATCGAGGTCGTATTTCTCCAGACCGTCCAGTTCAACGCTGTCTTCCTAACATCTAAAATCAGTGTTACAACGTGAAACACTTACCTTACAGCATCCTGGAATCTCCGCTTTTGATCACCAGGATTTCGCTTACTTTACTTCAGCTGTCCACACAGCTGATGATGATGATCGCCCATCCGACGGATGTGACCGCGCCAACGAAGCCCACTCTATATCAACGAGGCTTCCATCCCGTTCATGTTTTCTCGCCACAGTACCGCAGTGTTCGAAACTATATCTGACCACCGAATACCCAAGATGCGTCTTAAACATTGCAAATGAAAGTGGCTCAGATAGCGCACGTTCCGCTGATACAATGTTCACATTTCACTGCCGTACAGTAGTATAGATAGCACAATTGAGCGGTAAACAAAGAGCCTAGTGTTCGCCTTCAGGCTGTCGTTCTTCTAAGACGACCGAAGGCAGTACTAGCCTTAGCCACACGAGCTGTCAACTCGCGGTCCACGGACAGATCGGTGGACAGAGTGCTACCCAAGTAGCGGAAATCTGTGCAGCTGTTAACAAAATTCCATTAACAGATTTGGAGTAAAGGGGCACGGATAGCACCTCCGCCTGGAGAAGGCTGGAGAAAATGAAATTTCTTTTTTGTGTTGATATCCAGTCCAAACTTGGATGCTGCGGTCGCGAAAGCCGTGGCCTGTCGCTGTAGTTCGTCCTCGCTGTGTGCGAACAGCGCGCCGTCATCTGCGAACAGGACCATGCGCATCGTTGAGGTATGTAATCGGGTTAGGGTGCTGAAACGTCGAATATTCAGTAGGCGCCCATCCGTCTGATACTCGAACTTTCCAGAGTCATGGAGAGCAACTGTTAGCATGACAGTCAAATATTAATTAAATAGCGATGGGATCAGGACACAACCCAGCTTCACGCCAGTGACAGTCTCAAAATCATCAGTGGTAGATCAACACGATTACACCTTCGCCCTCAAGTCCAGATGCAACAGTCTCATCAAATTGACGAACTTACCTGGGCATCCAGACTTACTAAGCATCGGCCACAGCATCTCGCGACTCACGGAATCGAAGACGTTAATGAAGCCTGCGAAGAGGGCATACCGGGGCCGATTTCACTCCCTGCACTTATGAAGCTGTGAAGCAGCGAACACCAAGTCAGTCATACTCGGAATCCACATTGCTCCTCATAAACATTGGCCTCTAAGACATCCGTACTCAGCCGGTTCTGAAGGATTCTTGTATGCAACTTGCCTGCGCAGCTCATCAGACTGATGCCCCGATAGCTGTCGGGATATTGCTTGCTGTCCTTACCTTTAAAAAGGGTACTGTCACAGCATCTTGAAATCTTGTGGCATCACCTCGTGCTCCCAGATGGAGTTGACCAGCCGGAGCAGTGCACGTTCCATCGAGGGCCCGCCATTCTGCAACATCTAACCTGGCAGTCCATCTACACCTTCAGCCTTCCCGTTGCAAAGTTGGCCACTCCCCCTCTGCAGTTCTAATAAATCAGCAGGGAGAGCAACTAAACACTTGATAGTCTGTT
Organism: Paragonimus heterotremus; assembly: GCA_013368495.1. Lineage (NCBI taxonomy): Eukaryota > Metazoa > Platyhelminthes > Trematoda > Plagiorchiida > Troglotrematidae > Paragonimus > Paragonimus heterotremus. Next base: position 12,639 of record LUCH01005447.1, on the reverse strand, counting down.
GCGCAGACTGTGCACAGTAACCTAGTCATTGGTACAATGACGATTTACTAGGCTACCAAAGTGTTTGCGCCAGACTTTCATGATGTCCTCTGGCTGAGTGTACGAACAGCCGGTGTCCATGTCTACCAGTGCTTTAGTGGACTGGATCGATGGGCCAAAGGTCGTTTTGAGCGGATCGTAGAACTCCTTATGTTGCACATGATCTGCGAAGCTCTGCATCCGCTCACCCTACTTCATCCAACAGTTGTCCTTGATTCCGCCGACACACTCGGTCAGTTGACGGCGGATACTTCGCAACGTGACCTTCTTCGCTTCATTTTCTGGATCCAGTGTGGAGGCAGAAAACGCGGCATTCTTCTGTTGTACCAATTCAGCGATAACCACGTTGTTGTCGTCGAACTAGTCCGGACGTTTCTGGCGTTTGAGACCGATCGTCTCAGTGGCTGCTATCGTGATCCGCTCCTTGATGAATTGCCACATACCCTCAGGGGCAGTGAATATAGGAGCGTCGTGCAGACGAGCGGCAACTACACGCTGGAAAATAGTCTTCATTTCACAGTTCTCCAATCGTTTGATATTCAACTTCCGTCGTTGTCCGGAAGATCTACAACAGACAGACTTGCGTACATGGATAAATAATGTCGTTTTGGCCAGCCTGTGATCTGTGCCACATTCAGCGCCGGGCATCACTCGCATGATACGCATTTCACAAATGTCACGCTGTCGCACAATCAGGTAGTCCAGCAAGTGGTGATGCCCGCTTCGTGAATGAGTCCACGTCGTTATTTCTTTCACATTCAGCTGGAATCGGGTGTTCGTGATAGTCAGTTCGTGAGCAGCACACAGGTGGAGCAGACGATCACCGTTCTTATTGACTGAGCCAATGCCGTAGGGTCCGAGGACTCCCGGTCAAGCTACCGAGTTGGGCCCAACTCGAGCGTTCAAATCACTTAGGTCCGCTTCTGGCAAGCCCAAATTCAACCACCTTACTAGGTATTGGTAGTAAACTAGGGACCATGAATGTCGCAAAATCCGGCTCCGTAGACAGTTCATTCCCCGTTGCCGTTCTTGTTTTTTTACTAGACTCACGAGTCCGTGCTACCCATTATGTTTTCCGACATAGTGTTGAAACAGGCAGTGTTACAATGAATCGACGTAGCCAACCCAAAGTTGAGCAGTGAGAAATGTTATCCCGTGTGGATGCTAGAAAAGTAAAAGATCTACCCGAAGGCGATCATCTTCCATAAGGAAATGTATTACAGACGCCCTCATCTGACTGAAGATGACAGGGGAACCACGCAGACGAGTGGCATGTTGCATTACTTCAGTGGGTATGAGCGATCATAGTATACTACTCACACGACTGCTATTCAGTAGTAGGACCAGAGCGTACATTTTGACATCGGAAAATGCAGGAAAAAACAACAGAGTGCAGCATCGCCAAAAATGGTCCTTGCTACGTAAAAGAACTGAATATTGGCGTCTGTGGCAACAGAGGTGGTCTGGGCCGAGTACCGTATGCAAATGAGTGGATTTGTTTGTGATCCTGTTTAAACGCTTAACCCATGTGTTGCTTTGTTGAATAAACAACCCTTGTGCCATCTGCGTTCTTGGCACACAACACTACTTTCAATCAAAGTTAACCTTGCTGGCAGCCAGGCGACAAATTTTGCCTTCATGCGATGGATTCGTTGTCACTTCCTCCTGTTCTTTTGCCAGTTTGTACCAACTGTGAACACACTCTACTGGGCTTTTTGCACCGACGCATTGACAGTAGTGAGTAATCGTTGTAAGTGAATACTATCAATGTATTCATTACCTTTGTCCCCCTGCGGTCGTCGTAAATGCTGGATCTTGGCAAATTGGCGAAAGCCACTTCAGGACTTAAGACAAGAAGTTACACCACCTAGCCCGCCATCTGTTCCAAGCAGTAAGAGGAAGTTTTCTGGTAGAGAAGTCCACAATTGTATAGGTAGATCTATGAACGAGATCACCTTTACACTCCGTCGTGAGTAATAGGTGTGTTGAGTTGGGCCCGTAATCCTGGTTGTATGGGCAAATATGTGCGAAAAATGTCATATACTTAACGTGTGATGTATACTTTACTCTGTGAAATTTTCTGCCACATTGGCGTGGTGGTCAGGCTTGTATGCTGTCTTGATCCCGCGAGCTGTGTTGACTGCGAATTCGGTCATTGCAGGCTCAACCATGTCAGATAGGCCAAGTGGGAGCAGTCAGACAAAAGATAGTTGCGTTCGTTGTGGATGTGGCCAGTTTGTTTTGTTTCGGTCTGATGTTTGTTTCTGCCTGGTCCGACTTTTTTTGTGTGTGTGTGTGTGTGTGTGCAATATTGCTGTTCCTGTGTGGGTGCGGTGAATCTCTTGGGATGTGACTATCGAGCCTGTTCTAGGTGGTTGATGTTATTATGTGTGTGTTTGCGTCACCTGCTGCTTTGTGCTACAGGCTTTTGAGCCAAAGGCTTTGTTTGAGGACCGTTATCGCTCTCCTATCTAGGTCTGGGCGTCCTAACAGTACCTCAAGCCCGTAAAAACCATGACCGTACAACAGAAACCAAATGCCATACTGCATCGGCCGTCGCACTGGATAAACCGAGTCGATACACATGACAGATAGGCAAAAATATGCTACTGCCAACCACTCACCCTCATACTGTCCCCCCAACATGAATCCTCCAGCAGATAGTGCTCACACAAGTCCCAGTAACCCGAAGAGCAACCAGAAACAGGTCCAGGGACGCAAGACGCTTCCGTTAATTGCCTGATACATATATTCAACCCGATGTCTGCTTCATTCTCCCATAAAACTAATGCCAACGCAATTCTTTTTCTGCTATTCATGTACTCTTGTCTCAACATACCTGCTGTAATGTAAAACTCACTATTTGCCTACGATACGAAATATCTTGGATCTGTGTTCAGTTTGTTTTCATTGGAATGTGGCTTTCGAATGCTATTTTTTTGTTGGAATTTTTCTGCAAATAAACACACTGATACCACCGTCTAACAACTCAGCACGCTTTGTTCAATTGCTTCCGCAACAAAACAGTAATTATTCACCACTGTTCTGCCCAGGTGTAATCTATAGTTTATAGCTTAAATCTAGTGTCTCGGCTCAAATATTTGAACTTCTGCTTGAGCCTACTTCGTAAAACAACTACAAAACTTGGTGGAACACTGAAGAATTTGGACATAATCAGGCACTTCTTCCGAAATAGGAACACATTTTGTGTCAGTGTTTTTGACAAGTTTTAATAAAACACAAAAGTAGGCCATATCCGTCGATTTGACCTTTTTTTATTCCACCATCCCATATCAGTTCTACTAAAAACAAAGCCCAGTTCTCACGTCTGTTCCATCAAATATTGTCGTCAGTAGAGCTTCGTTGGTTTATAGCGAAAATGACTGAGCTGGCTCATGGGTACCGGAGAGCACTCACCAGAATAAGGATCACGTAAATGCATCTAACGGTTTGCAGAAGTATCCGAATATCATCCTTCTTTCTCCCGATAAATGATCCGGCGTAGCTATTTTCAACCGATTAGAGTGAGTGACTGAAATGGTTTCCATTTTAGCCGACAATAGTAAATTCTGGTTGGATAAGTATTGGATCGTCACCTTGGTTACGCGCTCAGTCGCTTAATCCAAAACCGAGAAATCAGAAGAGACGCGGCTGCACTGTTTATTGGACGAACGAGACCAGACGAGACAAACTAAGGCCACAGAAGCTCTAGATTTATAGGATAAAACGATTACCATAGATAGTCGACAGACACAAAGCGAACCAAATGAGACAGTCATATATGGCAGTCATGGGATGTCAGAATGCAACCTGAGGAAAAAACTGTCCAGATGGCCCACAGGCGTTCGACCGCAAACCTGCAATCTGATTGGCTGAGTTGGACCATACTTCACCCACGACCATACCATCCGAGCTGGGTCGGCCGGTCGATGTGACGTGACGCGTCCTGCCTGTCTCTTCAGGAGATGCCCCTCCTAACAGTCATATTCAAGAGGATGCAATATGTTAACTCGCCCCTCACGGGTAAGGAGAACACGAGTTGGTAAGACACACATACAAAGTGTATCGATTGGTTCTGTACAGACATATAATGAATGAATAATCAAAGGCAAACGATCAATAACTAACTGACAAATCGGCAAGCACTAGTACACGTGATTAGTTAATTTGTAGCATGACTTATCTGGCATGGCTTAGGACGCGTGATTGCGTGGGCGTGTAAGCGGGAGACTGTCTGTCCGATTCCGATCCAACACCCTCCTCTGTTAAGATGAACACTGTTCATACGACCTTTTAGAAGGGTTCACGTTGAGGCGTTTTATTGGAGCCCGAGTTCGTCGTGAATGGCATGTTTCAATGATAGGGTTTTCTCATGCCTCTTTTTCTTCCGTGTTACTCTCAGTCGTATTTGTCGACAGTTCAAACATATCTAACGGAATATCGAGAGGTAATTCACTAATGTCTTCCGGTCTATCGCAAATGTTGGGATCCCGTCGTCTAATGTGGTTTATGTGATGAGTCTCTTTCTTGCCGTGGATAGTGAGTTCATATAACACATTACCTTGATGCTGAGTCACAGTTCCCGGTACCCAACTACATCCATGGCCATGAAATTTTAGAACAAAAACTGGGTCATCCCTATTGAATTCTCGAGCCTTGGCTCCATGTTGGTTAAATTGTCTCTTCATCTTGATGTTGCGTTGACCCGCTCGCTTAACAGGAAGCATGGCATTGAGTGTTATTCTCATTCGCCGCCCAAGGAAAGCTTCAGCCGGTAAAACTCCAATGGGTACAGCTGCATTTGGTGTAGGACGGTAGGTACGCAAGAAGGTGTCTAACATTTCACACATTCTTCCTCCCCGCTCCAATTTGTGAAGAGCCTTTTTGAATGTATCAACAAAACTCTGCTTGTCCGTTAGATTGAGGATGATATGGAGGACTGCGGACATGCTCTATAGCGGATGATTTGCAAAATTGTGAAAACTGTGTTGAATTGAACTGTGTACCATTATCAGTCACAAGCGTTTCTGGAAAACCGAACTGATCAAATATGCGACTTGGACACGAAATAGTGGTAGTCGTGAAAATTGTGCGTAGTGGAACGATCTCCGATCATTTCGAAAAGGCATCTACGAGAGTGAGAAAGTATTGGCCGTTGAGTGGACCAGCAAAGTCGGCATGAACTCTTTTCCATGGACCATCTGGTAGGCGCCAGGAGTGCAACTCAACCTTTACGGGTACTTTTGCAGCACGTGCACACTGTTCACATGACTTAACCGTGCTCTCAATGTCGGAATCGATCCCTGGCTAATATGCGTAACTACGTGCCAAAGCCTTCGTACGTGTTATGCTGGGATGTACACAATGTAGCATTTGTATAACACGTTCCCTCAGGATTTGTGGTATCACTATATGATCCGCTAACATCAAACATCCGTCCACAACCGTTAGAGCATCCCGCCGTTGGAAGTATGGTTTGCAAGCTGCACATAACTCTTTGGGCCAGTCCGTGCGTAAATAATACGTTATCGCTTGCAAGACAGGGTCTGATTTAGTGGCAAGCCGAATCATAGTAGAAGTGACAGGCAAATTCCTGATGGACTCTTGATACACGTATTTCACATCAGCGTCAACCTCCACAGAGGAAGTGATCACGTCCTCACTTGATTGGTTAGTGGACTTATGTGCATTCAGCCTGAAAAGAGCGTCAGCATGACCAAACCGCTCTGTTTGGATATATTTGAGAACAAAATCTTAACCGATTAGTACTGTGGCCCAACGTTGAAGTCGGTTAGCCGTGTGAACAGGTATACCCTTTGGTGGGGCGAGTATGGATGACTGGGGTTTATGGTCCGTGCACAATGTAAGCCGACGACCGTGCAACATCTTATGGAATTTTCTAATAGCGAAACTTAAGGCCAAACCTTCTTTCTCTATCTGACTATAATTTCTCTCGGCAGGTAACAGTGTTCGCGAAGCGTGGTTGATTGCCTTTTAGTGACCGTCAGGGAATTGGTGTAAAATCACAGCCCTAATGCCATAGTCGGAAGCGTCAGCAGCCACAGTAATAGAGAGATTAGGATCATAGTGTGTTAATAATAGGTCAGAAGACAAGATTCGCTTGAGGCCATCAAACGCCTATTGACACTCGTGAAATCAAACCCATTTGGTGTCCTTGCGTAACAGGTTGTTTAAAGGTGCCCTTGGTTGAAGCATATCGGGCGCGAAACTGTTATAATAGTTCACAGGATCCAAGAATGACTGTAACTGTACTCGATTAGTTGGAGAAGGGAGGTCTTTAATCACAGAAATTTTAACGGGGTCTGGACGACGATCATCGCAATCGACGACGAATCCCAAATATTTGATTTGAGACAGGAAAAACTCACATTTTTGTTACCGTAACGTGAATCCGTATTCACGTATACGATTAAAGACTTGCTCTAAATGTGTTTTGTGCTCATCTAGTGAGGGGCTTACAATGATGATATCGTCCATGTAAGAAAAAGCGAAAGACAAACCACTAAACGTAGTACCCATAATTTGCTGGAGCACACTTAACACCGAATGGAAGTCTGTTATAACGGTACAGCCATCGATGTGTGTTTATTGTTAGTAAGTCTTTACAACTATCTTCCACTTCAACTTGGAGGTATGCATCAGAGAAATCGATCTTAGAGAATAGTTTGCCACCATTGAGTCAAATAAATAGGTATTCTGGCACAGAAAGTGTATATTGGTGTGTCTGCAAAGCATTGTTCAGACCCGTTGAGAGATCACCGCAAAGTCGAATGGAGCCGCTTGCTTTTTTTACTATTAGAACTGGGGCAGCCCAAGAGGACTAGTACACCGTTGCTAACACTCCTGTGGCTTCTAGACGGTCTAGTTCAGCCTCCAGCGTTGTTGTTGCTGAGTATGGCACCAGACGCTTGGGACAAAACACTGGCCTGCTTCCTGGTTCGATGAACAGCTGAGCTTTAACCTTTGTGCATCTGCCCAAATTGTTCGTAAAAACATCGGGAAACTTATCTGGTAACTGTTGCACGAAATCATTATACAGTTTACTGGAGACTGTGGCTACGACACAAACGGAATTAAACGGTACATTCCACAGATCAAGTTTTTCTATCCAGTCTATACCCAAAAGATTCAGGTGGTTGCTAGGGTATATGCAGCAAATACCAGAGTCACATTTATCACGGAAACAGAACGTACACGTTAACTCACCAAGAAGAGGAATCTGGTGACCACTAGCGTTCTTGGCTACTCTGTATGTTGGCTTGTACGGTGGTCTTCCATGGTTAATCTATGTTAAACAAGAAATGATTATGATATCCGATGCAGTATCTATCTGTACCGTAACTTGGTGATTTTCAATGTGAAGAGTCATACTTCCGTCGATGAATAGTCACTTGTTGTAGTAAACACCACAGTGGACTGGCGAAGTACGCGGAAGCATTGGGTTGATTGTCTACAGTGTGATTTTTTGTGACCAATATGATTACACTGTTGACACACTTGTCTGCGATACAGGCAAAATCGAATGAAGTGCCACTGTCCACACAGCCAACACGGAAGATGCATACGAAATGGTGTATCACGACAAACATGTTGTGGTGGACTGTCAGACGGAAAGTGCGAGCATTCCAACTTTCGGCGGAATACCTCAACACAGGTGGAGGTGGGTTCAAAAACCCACAGTGAGCGGATGGAGGACGGCATGGACGGCCGGATGAGTCATCGCTCGACCAGATCGGACCAACGGGCGAGACTCATCTGGTCGCCCACGCCGTCCTCCATCCGCTCACTGTGGGTTTTTGAACGCACCTCCCCCTGTGTTGAGGTATTCCGCCGAGAGTTAAAATGCTCGCACTTTCTGCCTGACAGTCCACCACAGTATGATGGACGATTGTGTCTTGTAACTCGGTCAACTGATGCTATGTCAGTGGGAGATGAGGTCGATTGCAGCATTTGTGAGTCGTGCTTAAGATTCAGTAGGTGCACGTTTTCTGCCGTTAAGTCCTGAACTGAGAAGTCTGTACACGAATCCAGTTTTGCTAAAGGACGCGTTCGTATATCGGCATCTTCTGAAGATGTCAACCCGGCAACAAATATCAAAGCTTTGAATTGTGAGTCCGAGATCTGTTTTAACTGGAAATGTTCACACTCTCGGTTTACTGTACCAGCGTACGTCACGATAGCTTCTGTAGCTTATCGAGGAATTTTCAGACAGTTTTATCGAATGTTAAACACCGATGTCCTTTCACCAAAAATGGTACGAAGCTTTGAAACAGTGTCTTTCGGAGTGAAGTCACGAGACTTCTGTGGAAGAATATAGTTCCAATACTGCGCGTGTTCAGCTGCTCCTAATTTTTGCATTAAGAGGCATACTTTGGCGAATTCGTCCAACGCGGCTGCATCAAATAAGAAAATGTTTTCGTAACGCTGATACCAAGAGGAAAATGTCGCACCATTATCTAGATCACAATTAAACTCATGAATGCTGGTTGCCAAGGTCTCTTTCAGTTTTGATTCTAAAGTGGCCGCTGCACGTGACGTAGTCAGGGTGGTTACATTTGCTGTGAGTGTCTCAAAATTTTTAGCGTTCATCTGCTGCTGCTTTAAAATGGCTTGCTGGTAACGCTGCATCACTTCCTGCTGCTGTTCACTCTGATAATGTTGTTGATGTATTTGCCTCTGTTTTTGCTGTACTAATTCCAATAATGTTGTTTCAGCCATCTCCGTCGCCAACTGCTAAATCGCCCCGCACGAGTAAGGAGAACACGAGTTGGTAAGACACACGTACAAAGTGTATCGATTGGTTCTGTACAGGCATATAATGAATGAATAACCAAAGGCAAACGATCAATAACTAACTGACAAATCGGCAAGCACTAGTACACGTGATTAGTTAATTTGTAGCATGACTTATCTGGCATGGCTTAGGACGCGTGATTGCGTGGGCGTGTAAGCGGGAGACTGTCTGTCCGATTCCGATCCAACACAATATAATCATCAGAGAGAGATGTAGTAATTTACGTGAAGGATCTAAAAGCTGGTAGCTTCATTGACCAGCAGATGTGCCAAGGGGTAGCATTAATACCGACACAAACACCACGCATGTATGGGTCCCCAAAGGTACATAACTCCGGAACTTCACTGTGACCTATACTATCGATCACGAACTCATCACATTCCGGCGAAATGATTGGTGGAAAATCTTGATCTTGTCAGATCCAACTTATGCACGTATAACTTGAAGGATATTTTTGAGTTTGTTGGAAGCACACAATCTAAATGTTATGGGGAAGAAGGTGGCACTTTTTGATGTGCAGTTCTTATCAGTGTACCTCTAACTGAGGCGATTGACATCATTCATGATTACGTGATGGAACACCACATTAAAATTCATCTACCAGTGTTCTGTTTGTGAAAGTTGTTTACTCTGTACACTAAAAACGCACAGTGTTTGTTCAGTGGGCAGTTCTACCATCATGTGGATGGTATAGTCATGGGTGGACTAATTGGATCTGTGCTGGCCTATATGTTAATGACGGCTGTTAAATAGAAACCGCAAAATGTTGTACGGTCAACGCAGACTGAATCTACGTGCATGCACCTCAATATTCAAATCACTGCTGAGTGTGAGGACACTCAGTTGCATTTTAGTACGTCCGGTTTACCTGGCTTGAGGATGGCTGTCTTCACAGAGATATCCAACGTAGAAAGACGCGAACTGTCCAAACATTGCCTTCTAAAGCTCTGCACCAGTCAAGTAAGAACGAGGGGTTTGTACCTACATCAAGCCACAGAGTTTGTAAGATATGTTCGGATGAAAGTATGATCTAAGAAACAAATTTCAAGTTCATAAATAATTAAGAGGGAGAAAGAACTTTACTTGTGCGTTTCTGTTTCTGTGTTGGTCGATGAAAAATTGTTGGACAGTTTATAGATGTAAAGGGAAAAGTGAATGGAATTAAATAAAAGATAAATTCAGTGAACCTCCCGGCTGTAATCATTTCACCGATGAACGTTAAAACACACTGAAACAACATTTCGCCAAACGTGAACTTGACGGTCTGTGAGACTTGACTAGAATAACGTTTAAGAAATGTGTTATGCAGGCTGAATCTCACATACATTTCAATCAGATGATATTTTAAACCACTCAACCGTAACCACAAATTTGGGTAGAGCGTTATGATGTGAACAGACCTCATCTGTGAAACAGTTCTGTCTGTCCAGTAACCTACCTGTCCAAGTACTCCATTTCGAAAAGTAAGACCCTAAGAGTTCATTCATTGTTCAGTGTGAGATGTGCCAATGGGAGACCTGAGTCGTGCAGTCTTTTGTAAGAAATAATTGAGTGTCATTTGAGGTTTCTCTACTTCGTTGAGGACTTACCTAATTCTGCCAGTCTTTTCGGATAAGAGGTTATTTTGAGCCCCATAATTCATCTAACGTCCCGTTTTTGAACATTCACTAAATGCCATTTTAAGATAAGGACGACAGGACTGTATGTTCGTTTCCAATTGTGAGCAGATTATGCAGGTGAACACAGTGGAAAGCACTTCGAGGGTGAGTAGTTCCACAAATTCTTCTCAAGAGATCTAGGGTTATTTGCCTTTTTGACCATGACAACACAATTTGCACACAGACTCAGACCGCCTGCCATTCCTGTCCCGAGGTCTTTTTAGCACAGTCACATTCAAGATGGTTACCGTTGTATTCCAATTTGAACACAATGAACATTAGGTCATGCAGGCAATGAAAAACGGTAGAGAGAACACGTGGTCCAGAAAAAATGCAAACTGTATTCTAACGTACACAGGCGATGGCATCATTCTTAAGTGTGTGGACGAATGGGCCGTTGGTCGATGAAGAACGCAGCTTGAGTCTTAGCGCGAGTGTGGGTCACACAGGCAGTCATGACACCTGTAGAATAGCCACTGCTTGCGTTTTTTTTACAAAAGGCATTCGAAACCAGTCGTCGTCCGGCCAGCCGTCACAACACTGTCTCCAATAGGTTAATTTTTGAGTTAGCTAGTATCAATGAAACAAGACAAAATGGTCCGGTTAACTCATGCCTCACATCCAATGATGGACGAGGATGTAGAAAATCAAAAAATTGTGGAAACTGACGTTCTGAAATGTCGGAAATCGTATGTAGTACTAGAAAGGAACAGTTTTAAAAGTTACCCTTGATACACTCGAAGACAATGTTGATTTCAGCGCAGTTCACTTTATGTCTTAGAAAATGATTGTATATAGCACAGATAGTCCTCATTCACGTTCTGTGTAGTTGAGATTGAGTTCTCGTTCTTCGTAAATGCTGAATCATCCTGGAAGAATATCTGAAATACATAGTGCTTACGAGTGAAGGACGTTAACCTTGCTAGGTGTTCGTCTCAAAATGATCAGAACTGCATTTTTGATTAGCTATTTCTTGACAAACATTATCGGATGTGCGTAGTCTGAAGCGGTTAGGATGAAAAAATAAAACGGAGCGACAATGTAGCCTGTGGATCACACTGGCCTTCACAGTTCTCGTTCGCGTTTGTTTCGCAGGATGTTGCAAACGTTGCAGAAGCAAGTCTAATATTAAACAAATCGGTCACTTGCGAGATTTGTTGGTTGCGGTTCACGTCATGAAATGCATAAACGCTATTTTTTTTTCTAAAAAAAAGCAGGTCGTCCTGGTCCACATTTCGACCAAAACGAGAACCACGAAAGATCAACGAAACAATCCCTATAAAAGATTCCCATCATAAACCAGTTAAGAACAACTACACAAGATTGCAAGCACCCGACGTCCGCATGAAGTGCACATTCCAAATGTGTATTCTTCCGAAGTCATTGCTCATGCCACCTTATTATTCTGAATGGCTGACACTTGCAGTAGAATGTTAGTTGTAACAATATCAACGGACTGGGACAGGAAGTTGCAGGAAATACGAACACACAGCAAAGAGAGTGTATATTAGGGTGCATTTGGAGCTAACAGTTCAAAGCAATATATGTTGAAGTTATAAGCCTACCAGGATCTCACAGCGTGCAACATGTGCAAGGGCACGATTACCCAGTGGAGTTCAAAATCAACTACCCTACACGTTTCATCTAGAGGAAGGGTGATTCGTTATTTATTACCAACGAGATACAATACTGTTAACAGTTATAAATGGATCAACTGTTCCTCACATGTTAAGGATTGGGTTGCTTATATGAATGAGCGGATTCAAGGGCTGACATTCCTAAGGAAGCATTCAAAGTGAATTGTGCAACATCACTCGGGCTAGGATCTGGGTGTCATTTCCGAGGTTGTGCAAAACTACAAGTGAGACTGAGTGTCAGCTGTATGAAATAAGGTCGGAGTTTTTCGGTTCACGTTTTCTGAGGTAGGTTGAACATCGGAAATTGTTCCAGTTAGCCGCTGTGTGATCAAACACCTGCCAGTTTCGACTCTATCCGAACTGTTTCTTCGTTTTCTTGCCAAAACTCCATAACCTAATTCGTTCAAACGCCGACTGCCATACGCGATCGTTATGACTGATTACCGTATATATATATATATATATATATATATATATATATATATATATA
>LUCH01005446.1:11331-39083 GCA_013368495.1 Paragonimus heterotremus | reverse complement strand
GTTAACTCCAATCGATGACCCCTCGACTAGGACTTCTCTCCAAGTTGAAATCACAGAAATCATTGACTTTTCGAAATGGGCCGACTGGAAAGTCTATTGGAATGCGGCAGCCGCGATCAATTGTGGGTGATGTTCAATCTATATGAAAATCAAAATCCCCTACTACTCATCTGTAATCTGATTGACATTGATGATGCAGACGACGTTGCTTCACTTAATTCTTCTGAAGATAACACGCAGACCCTACTGAACCGAATAAGCGTTGTAGCTAGTCTGTATGGTATGCACTTGCGTTGTTCTTAACTCTTTCTTTGTTGTTGCAAGCAGGCGTATCTAGAAGATCTGCAAATTCACTACCGTAAGCTGAGGAAATGAAAGTGCACAGTCTATACTAATTAAGTCTTGTGCTCCGGGTGCTGACAGAGCGTCGGCCTCACAAGACATCCTGTTTTCTCCCTCTGCACTATTCCACAAAGGAAACTGTTTTGTCTGGCTTAATGTAGCCCTTTTCTTCCACGAATCTATGATTGGAGTAAACCACACGGTGGACACTCAACGATTTGATCGCGAGTTATTAATGCTTTACCCACCCCATTAAGCAAAATTGGTGGATGCCGTTTACCACGTCATGGAGTTCGTGACAATCCATATTGGTGGTTGGAAACGCTCTCAGACATAGCAGTATGTTGCAGTAATTGACGAGACTCTACCAGCATGGCTGTTGGTACTTCTTTTTCGAAACTATCTTTTGTTCTCTTTCTTTTCCTTTCCCCTTCTTCGTACACTTGTACTCATCGATTGTTATGCTACTTCGTGCACTCTTATCAGGGCCAGCGGCAATTTTCATCCATAATTCCAAAAGTACGACTAAAGAAGATGGTTACGTCATATTGAACAGGTAACAGTTTCCTTACGGGTGTGCGTTGATAATAACAAAACATGTAGAATGAACCACAGTTCAATCTACACCACTTGTATGTGTACCAGTGGATACACTTCCATAGCACGTACATTGCCTTCGGGCACGTTGTATGGTTGAGAGTTTATTCTGTGTCATTGATCCACTATACATACTTATGCAGAACGCACCAGGTTATTGGCGTAAACCCAGTAAGAAAGCAGATAATAATAGAGCGCTGGCTTCCGACCGCCTGAAAACACCGCTTTCACATTTCTTAAGGCTTATGACGGAACATTGACAATCGACGTTCGCAAATGGTTACAAGTAACTAGACTGAGTGAAAATGGGTAATGTTTACCTTGGTTATTGTTCACAGCAATAACTGGGTAAGCACTGTCTAATACTGTTTGTTTAAACGATTCGAATAGCCCCATGAGTTCATTAGAAACGTTCGTCAAAACACCTTTTCACTTCTAATGAACTCTTTGTTTAAGTGAGAGTTCGTTCTATGATAATATGCCCCATCTATTAAATACTGTACCATTAGGTGTGAAATGCAGTTGATTAAAGTGGATGTAGTCTGACTTCACAATTGATTTTGTCGTCGGAATCCACTTCCTGATGTTGGCCTTCCTATACTGTTTTTCTTGAAGTGTTCGTACTAAGGTGTGTTCGATTATCACTCCTCTCCATAGGTTCTCATACCATTTACTTTTCTAATCAGCTTCCGGACCTGCACAAAACGATGCAAGAAATGAGCAAAGAAATGATGAAAATGGGTATTATCGAAGAGATGGTCGAGGATACTATGGAATCTGTGATGGGTGACTCGGATGTCATGGAAGAGGCGACTGCAGCCGAAGTGGATAAAATCATGCGGGAAATCACTGGCGAGTTGCCAAAAACACCCGAGATCCTTCTTGATTCCGTCCCAACCGGAGTGCCAGTTGCAGGCGGGAGCCGCGTCCCGGCTCAGTTGGCCAACAGCATTGATGAGGAGGAACCAGAGGAGGGCGATTTAGCTGAAATGCAAGCACGACTGGCAGCGTTGCGTAATTAGTTTGGTTACAGCATATATTTCATCGCTTCCTACACGTCTTTCGTGGGCTCATACTGTATTTTTTAAGTCACATTTTTCTGTACCGACTCATGCTATTCCGGCATCTTTCATTAGCAATTGTTTGCTGGCACACGTTTTGATTGTTACCGTAATTCTTCAATCTATACCAGGTGAAGTAACATACATGCGTAAGTGGCTTACGTTACCAACTGGTTACGTTCGCATCCAAACAATCGATGACCTCCTGTTTTTGTACTTTGTCCCGTTTTCCACCGTGGTCTCATTCCGTATCTTCCTGTTCCAACACGCAATTGTTCATCACATTGCCTCCTTTTCATCTTGTTAAACAATGCTGTTTTTTGTTGTTTTTTCTTCCAGGCAGATGAATCACGAAAGTTGTTTTCGTCGCCTTCATTTAACAATTTGGCAAAATGAACATATCTTGCACTGGTTAGATCCCCAATATATTTGTTTCATTATTTTTGAATTAGTAGTGCATTATCTGGATTTGTGAGGATTCCTAACATAGCTGGTTGACTTCTCTGACCCAACAGTTAGTGGCATAAATTGTCTGTCTCATTTGGCTGCTTTAGCCCCCGTAAGTGCACCCTGGCTACCGAGAGTAACCTTCTGAACGAAAGAAATGATGGAACAGGCATATACAGATTTGAGCTGCAACCGGCTCACAGTTGCCCTTCAGGATCAAGTAACATTTCGACATATCGTTGGACCTTACTGGAGACAACTGTATAGTATCACAAAAACTCAATACAATTGATTCTCGGATTACTTGAAATGATCTTCACACAAATTTCGGATTCAATTTCAACTCACCGCCATTGCAGTAGTGGATGGCGACCTCACATCACGCTAGATACACTGACTCGGCCGTTTTCACTTGATGGGTCTCTTCGAATGGTCTTATCTATTATACTTGCTGTAGGCAATGAAGTGGTATTGTTTTTACACCACTGCGCTTTCACCCTCTAACAAACTGCACGAGCTTTAAGATTTCTGTACTCGGCAAGACCCATTTATGTTAGGCATCACAGAAATCTGATGTAATGGGGAAATGCAGGATGCCTATTTGTCCATCTGAGATATTTAACCATGTTTTACTGTAATAGGAAAATCGACAAATGAGATAGGGTGTAGGTCTTCACTTGGGTTTGCACTTAAAGATCTCAAGTATTCGTGCCGGGGTGCTGCTGCATCTCCGTGTATCCGTCTGACGAGTTGTTAACGTCACTTAAAATTGTACTTGTTTGATTAGTGTAATTTACGGATCGCTTTTTTGCGCATTGGGTGGCATAGGCATTGTGCAACACTGTCTTTAGGTTACACCCAAAACTTTTATACTAAGGGACTTATCATTCGGAGCTGCATTTCACAAGTCGTTCAGTTGAAAGTGTAGTATCTTTTTTGCTGGGAATTTCTTCGATACAGTAATGGAAGCTGAACGGTTTCGGCATGTCCAGGATTCTACTAGGTTATAAGTTGGGCAAGCGCTATCTTGTCTTAATTACATCCTTACGTACGAGGTTGACGTGATAGACAGTCGGAAGATTACAGCTTCATTTGGTCACATTGATCACATGGTAATTGGTTTCAGTTATTTGCACTGAACTAAGCAACGCACCCCGAAATATGGATCTAAGAGCATGTCAGAAGGCGAATTTCATAAAGATAATGACACAACTTAGCGGGTTTAAAAGTCTGACTCAACCGCTACACTCGGCCTGGATCATCACCAACAGGTCATCGTTGAGGCCTTTTGCAACCGTGTTCTGATAAACTGTCCTCGCCTCAGTAAAAAACCGAGATGCTTGGGAAATAGAACCAAATGTCTGTTTACATTAAAACGTTCATCAGTGAATAGGTACCGACAAGATCAGATGGAACTTGCGTCCGTTGAATGTCATGTGATGCCATCGCATCACTGCTGCTACAAGAGGATCGGATTCTGTTGTCAGCGTTGCCTTGCTCAAAAGGTGGAGGTGAATCCTAAGCTGTTCTACAGTGAAGTCGCAGGACGCGCAGAGTATGGTTGGCATTTCTCAACTTCACACCTGTGGTGGATTTACCAATAGGTGTAGGGGTGGCTAACAATCTGGGTGAGCAGTACGCAATTGTGCACAACCATAAACCGTGAACGACTTTTAGACATACTTAACCGAATTACCTCAAATATCGGTCTCACAAGTCAGAATCAAATTAGAGAACCCACTCGCAAATCACCTGATCCAGGCTTGATGTTCCCTGTCGCTTAGAAGAGCTGCGCGCCTAAATTGCTGGCAGTACTCTCTAATTGTTCCTTGTTCTTGCAAACTGGTCATCTATCGAAGGCCTGGAAACAGCGTGCAATGACACCTGCTTTCAAAGGTGGATGCAAAGATGACAACGAACTACCGACCAACATCGTTGCTTTCAGTGGTTTATAGTAATGGAGAGCTTATCAAATAAACTTCTGTAGATCGAGGCGGAAGACCTAATTTTTCTTCAAACAGCGGCCTCCAGTCCTCAAGACATATGCTCACACTTCACGAATTTACTTATTGCTCGTGATATCTGGACGAAGGATGCCGACGCAGGGTATATCTTAACACATATTGCCTTTCCCAAAACCTTGGACGGTTGCTCATTCCGTCGTACTTCGGAATGGTGTCGATGAGCGCCCACTCACGTCGCTTAAAGGTGAACCAAGCGAACGTAGTTTCAACGTTAAGGTGAATGGACAGTTGTCATAGTGGTTCCCTCCCAACAGCGATGTTTCGCAAGGACTTATCCTAGGACCGTGTTATTTATCCTGTTTTTTTGTCGTGACCTTCTCGTCATCGTCAAATTACCGATTTTACTGTATACCAACTACATGAAACTGGCGAGTTTTAGGATATCCGGAATATATGGTAAGCTTACAGAAACAGAAAACAACTAGCAGTTCAATGACACATTCGCCATCAAATTGTGCTGACTACTATGTTATGAGCTTAACTCTGGTCATATGGTTATGCGGAAGAACCTTGGAACACTAATGCCAGACAGTTCAAGTCTCTACACATTGCGTTGCCATGGTTAAAAAGGAAACTAAATTTGAATGTCGTAGGAAGAATTTGTAGAACATTCAACCCTGAAGTGTTTCCCATTGTGTTCGCCTCCATAATCCACCCGCATTTGAAAACTAACATACAGGCTTGTAATCCTTATCTTAAGATGAGTTGGCACCGATCGAAAGTGTTCGGGGACGGACCACTGGTAGAATTATGCGGCTCAGGAAAATTCCCCACTCTGAAAGACTGACAGAATTAGGTCGATTTTCAACAATTGACAAACATCTTAAGGAAGACCTAAGTCTTACCTACGAAATACAGCATATTTCGGGTCATCCTCTGGCACATTTCTCATTAACTAAACGAACGTTGAAGGGGTCACTCGTTTGAACTGTGTTATGGCATGCTCACATAACATTATAAACTGAACCGCCCCACAATTAAGCGCCTGTTCACACAACAACTTCTGCTCAACTTTGTAGTTATGACTGAATCGCTTTATGAGTTGTAAAATATTATTCGATCGGCAAATACGTGAGCGACAACCTGCACTACTAGTTGCCTAACCGTTATTGTAGCCCAATCCCACAGGTCGTTAACTGCGCATATCCGAGTGAATGTTGTTTCAGTGTACGTTCCTGATAAGTTTGCGCGCTAGTAGCCTCTGGATTTTCTTTCCGTTTAATTCTATTCGTTTTTTTGCACTCGTAAATTGTCTGTTACAGTTTCTCCCCGACGAATGGAAGCAGGAACGCAAAAATCCTTGTCCCTCCTGTAACGACTTATGGACTTATGACCTCCAGCAGATAGCCTGTGCAGTCGAATGAGTGAGCAGTCACTGTTGACTGTGCCCGTTCTATCGCCATACTGCTGTTTTCTGTGAAAGGTGGGGATGATGAGCAATTTCACCGATTAGCCTCCCTGTTTTTACTTTCTTTTTCACTACTGTTGTAAATTGCATGATGTTCCACCATCATCATGGTTATTTCATGTACTTCTCTTGTATCAAATCAATTTTTGATGTGGGGAGGAGTCACCATTACGTTTTTATCTCCTGCGCGTTCGTATGCTGTCTTGTGGCGCGCTGTTGGTTTACATGTGGTCTGTAGACTATCAGACTGCCCACGCTTTAATGATGGATAAATCTGCAGCCATTGGTGCAAATGGGTTGTCGGTAACTGGCATGGAGTGTTGTTTTTAGTAGTGATGTTTCATTGGAAGAAACCTCATCATATGTACCTTTGAAACTCCTCGCACCTGTGAGGCATACTAACTCTATCTTTAATCTTTGGATTCTTGTGGTGTGATATTTCACCATTAGGTTTCTTTTAGCTCCATCAGTTGACCTGTAAGTCAATTCTTTTCCATGTAATGAGTTTCACTCGCCTGTCGAATGTATTGCATTGCTGCTGAGCTAAATCAAGTCCTCGACTCTTCCCTGATCAAGGGTCTGCTTCTATACAATGGATTGGATGACATGTACACTGTGTCAGGCTGCACACGAGCGATTTGGGCAGTCGGAGTTTGAATAGGCAGCTGATTGACAGTAAACAACATGGTTGCCACTGAGCTATCGGAGGCCTTGGGGTTGTGGACTCCATCGGGATTAGAAATTGAGACCTTAAAAAAAATATCAGACCCTTAGATTGCTTGAACTTCATTCGATAAGAAGCAGTAGGCTCGAAGCCTGTACACAGTACGCGACTGCTGTTTCGAGTCCATCATCCTGGTGTGACCGTGACTGATCATAGATTTGCTGTGAACAAAACGGTGCAACTGTAATCATTAACGATTCTTTCTCAGGGTGTCTATGGACAACTGTCAGAAACAACAGAGGCCCGAGCCATAGTATCTACGGTTACCACCCATACCTGAAAATAGTGATTATGATAAACCACTTAGGTTTTTTCAAACATTCAGAATGTTCAATCATAGATGCACGTGATTTTTCGGTGGATAAATAGGATCACAAAACGTTGACCTCTTATAAGATATCCGCTCCAGATTTTGTACGAATGAAGTCAAACAGTTTGCATGTCGTGTTCAACATGTTATTGATAGATGGATTGAGAATAACACAACGTTATGAGCAAGTTGTAATATTCTACTAATTGAATAGGAGCATGACACTAAGCATACTACTGTTGTGGGAGCTCCACTTTGTCGAGTGAACGATAACTTCTGATACTTCTCAGTCGTGTATGCCGAGGAATGCGTTAAGTTGAGGGATCTCACCCCGAGTCTCTGACTCAAAAGTCTGACCTGCGAGACAACAGGATACAGGGTTTTCTGTCGGAGGACCTTATCCAGAACCACTGACTCAAGAGTTTGACTCACTTGGCATTGAGGGACTTGCCTAGCCCGAGGGCGCACTGAATGGGACATTGATATCTGATTCTAAACACTACTGCGCGCAGTGGAATTACACGAAGCTACATCGGGCTTTTGCGAGATACCAGATGTTTTTCGACCGTATTGGATAACACCCCGGCTGTCACGCTCAACTGTCGGGCGATCGGAGTGCTCTTAGTTTGAGGGTGCCTTTTCTAACCCCCTTCTTCCTGATACAGAAGACAGCAGTACTGCAGCTATGAAAGTAATTCTGCTGTGTGCCCACAAGATCATACCTCACTACCTAGGCACTCCTATGCAACCAGTAGTGCGACGTACAATCCTATGAGTGTAACTGCATTTCATTTGATTGCTCCCCTTCGGCCTGTCTGACAAGGTTGCACCTGGAAGGACCGGAGTCCTAGTCAGCCTAGCCCGCCAGATTAAAACAGTACACAAGCCCGACCACCTCGCCAAAGTAACAGTATAGGTCCAGTATGGTTCAGAACTTCTCCCTCCTTTCTTTTCAAGGATGGTGGAGAGAGGTTGATATCGGAACTGACAAAACTCCTTCAGACAATTTGGGAGACTGAAGAGGTGCCTCGTGATTGGCGCCTATCAACAGTATTTCCCATTTTCAAAAAGGGGGCCCGAAGTCTTCGTGACTACCACAGAAGCATCTGTTTGGTGTCTATTGCGTCCACGTTGCTTACTGGCCTCATTTTACGTCGGCTCACTAAGCCCAGAGAAACTCAGATACGTGAAGAACAGGCGGGATTCCGAACCGCTCGGGGGTGCGTTGATCACATTTTCACCTTGCGGCGGATCTTGGAACATCGCCACTGTTACAGACAGCCGACGGTCGTGGTCTTTTTGAACCTAAAGGCTACATTCGATTCAGTTGCTTGTAACGTTCTCTGAAACTGTCGTATTCGCAAAGGAGTACCGGAAAAGTACGTGATTCTGTTGAGGTCACTGTATGCTCACTCTGTAATCAGGGTGAGAGTTTACGGACAACTGTCTTAGGCGCTGTTCACTTCTAGTGGTGTCCGTCAGGGGTGTTCGATTTCCCTCTTCTTTTTCAATGTTGTCATGGACGAAATTCTGGAAAGTGCGGCTGAGCAGTCCATCGAGCATGGTCTTGAGCTTCGTCCTGGAGTGAGGTTTACCGATCTCGAGTATGTTCCGAATTTGCAACTATTAAAAAATATTGCTTACTTCTGCTGTGAGAATAGTTCGAATAGTGTAGGAGTGGACGATTGTCTTCTGCCGATATATATATATATATATATATATATCACGCTTAGGGCAAAAACGCACTGACTTCTCTGTGTTTCCAGGACCGTAGCAACAACTTTATACGATCTCTTTTCATGTCAGAGATACTGGCACTGCCACCAGATGTTCTTCGCTCTAAGCAGGTCACCTGATTGACTGTTGACCAATTCTCCAACTTCTAGTCATTGAGTCCCCTAAGTACAAGAACTATGACTCCGCAGTCACCCACTTTGGAACAGCCGTGCATTATGGTTTAACCACTAGATTACGTACTGTGTAACCAGATAACGTTCCTGTCGTTGGTTTGGAATTCAAAATGTTCAAAATTTACCAGATTACTCATCAGTAATATGGACTCACGTCACTAACTGCCAACTAATTGGGCTAGGCAGCTGTCTGTTCGTGGTCAAGTTACCCGTTGTTTCTGACAGTAGATTCTTTCACACTGATGCTAAAGCGATAGCTAAGACAATTTATTCTTTATGTCCCCGTGGTTTTTGATAGGTTAACTTTTTGACTACGCTTTCTGCTTTTTCTTCGCGTTCTCTTCATGACATAATTGGTTCCCACCAGTATATTTCCATCATCTGTTTTTGTGAGGGAATCACCGGACTAACTTGTCACGTGTTACATTTTAAGCCTTCTTGTCAAGAAATCGAGCGATTCCTGCATGATGATTTTGTTTTCAGTCATTCTAACTGTTCACATCCGTCTTTAACCTCAGTGTTGTTTCAGGATTTCATGTGATCGCGCATGTTAAACTGCGTGCCTATAACTAGCGTTTCATGTGTCGTCAGGTCACTTTCGGGAGGTATTTTCGTGTTATCTCATCAACTATCACATGAGTTTCTCGTGAAACGTCACATCTAGTAGGAAGTTAATTGATAATCTTATTGATCTGACGCTACCGTTGTACTTAAGTGACAGTGTTTATGTTGCGAAGGGTTGGTTGACGATTGATCTAGCTTCTTTATAGCTGGTTTGATATCTTGACCTTACTTTCTTTCATATTTATATACACTTAACCTCCTAACATGTCCCACATCTCAATCAATTAAGGGAGCGTTGCATTGGAGGATGTGCTACTTTTGACGGCGAAGATTGTTGGAGTCATTGATAAGTTGTTTCTTTTTCATTAAAAAAATTGCTAGAACTAGATTTGTGTTAGAAAACCATGTCAGCGGGACTTTGGTTTGAGATATCAGAACGCCCTGATAATTTTCATTGCTAGAGTGGCTGAATATCTCGTGTTTGTACTATTCTTTGGATAATTCTTATTTTAATGGTAGTCGGCCATCCGTTATGCACTGTTGGAAAGCGGTATATCAGAGAAGACTTTCAAGCGCTACAACGTTAGATGAATCTTTTTACTCGCAGAGACCGCTCGTTCGATGTGCGAATGTGCTTAATCTGGGACAACCCACTAAAGTTTACCGTTCCAACCTCACTAATGAATGGGTTCATATGCAGACTCGATGCGTTTGGCCAGAACACCAAGCAGAATGTTCAAGCAGGTTTACTAGCAGATACATTTCGGTAGGATAAAAACACGCTATATTTCTCACTTGCCATCAGTTCGCACATTCTCACTGTATGCTGAGGTACGCGTGTAGTACGCTCGATATGCTTCAGTTGGGTTTATCTTCTGCCGATTTTTCTTTACGTTATCCTTTGTAATCATATTACCGAACTTCTAAATTCAAAGATGTTTACCAATTTGTGTTAGCTGCCAACCTACACATCCAGCTTTCTCCAATATGTAAATTTCATATGAATCCTATTTTTCCACTCATCAACCAGTTGTCTTTTATGAAAATTACTCGAAACAAAACAAGGCAAATGGTGCACCTGGAACGGGCGCACATTTTCTGGGAAACAAAAAGTTAATCGCATTTGTTTCCATTATCATAAAAAAATTTAATTTCAGAAGTTCTGTAAGCACTGCAGAAGCAATCCAGGCCAACTTTTTGTAACAGTCCAGCTTCGGGAAGAAAATTTCTTGGTCATAACTTTGAACGTCGGCACTTTTGACAGGGGGCTGTTGTTCACTCCACTGAGTTGTATTGTAAACTTCCATATGTGACGTCAGTCCTGGTATCCGAGAAGTGTGCGAGCGTCTATTCAGTCCAGCTTGCGAATGTTTGGCCTGATTATCATCTTGACAAAATTTCACGCTTTTTCCTGCCATCTGCTGAACCTTTTGTAGCTCAAGCGAATGGAAAACACATCAATATAATATCGAAATAATCTGTGATCCTCTTAGAAAATGTGGCAGCCTATTTGAAGCCCTCTCTTTGTTGCCGACTGTATTTTTGTAAGCATATTTTAGACCATCATACCCAGTGTTTTTCTGTATACCTGCTGTTCTGCGTGCTTGGTATATTTGGCCAAATAGAACTTGGATACAACTTTTTACACGTATATATCCCATTGCAAGCAAATACTATGCACTTTTCCGTTGGTTTGCTCCTTCGCAAACTGCTAACAGTTCTTGCATTCTCATCTTTTTAAATACACAAATATTAGATAGTCTTACTTTTGTTATTTCCAATCATGCCGAACTAACAAATTACTAGACATGTTAGCTTATTTTATAGGGAGATGTGTAATACCACGTAATTCATATAAATTGATCGCACTGGCGCGGTGATGTAGACTATGAAGAACATTGCGCGCTGACCTGATCTTACAAGCTTCCTAACAGAATTGTACAAATGGTCTTCGATTGTTTACCACTGAGTAACGGCTGTGCTTGCCAAGATGGGTGTGTGTAATGTGTGTGAGGTACATCGCTCCGTTCCAACTCTGTAGCGTGTTTTGGACTACCGTTGCTCGCTAGCGTTACACCACTAATACGTAGATTGAGATATGATTTGCTAGCTTGGTATATCAACTGGCAGGACCTTTTGAACTGGACCGTTTCAATTTTGTCAGTCAGTTGAATTGTGGAGGTTTTCTGAAATCACTTGCTCAATTGTAAATACTACCCGCGTATCTCAAAAGTAAACAAGGTGGAACTACAGTGCTTGTCCTTCTTCGGCCAGCCAACCGAGCTCACGACTGAAGCAGCTGTGCTGCTAGTGGTATGATAAAACCGCATCAATGCAGGAATGAACTACAGGGTTGTATGAAACATCCGGGTGTTCAGATTAAATTCAACATTGTGGGATTCCTCTCCCAGTTGTGAAGCAACGTTAATATTGGTCTCAGTGATAAACTATTGTCATTTCTAACGTGAGCCACTGATTTGGGTGAATCATGAGTGCAGATTTTTAAACTAAAGTCAGATTTCCGATGCGACCATCCAAAACTTCATTGTTTACCTAACTATGCTGATTGGACGTGAGTTAACCAATTAAGCTGCTTGGATCATCATTAGATGGCGTCCATCCTTCCATTTCTCCTTCGAGTTTCTTCTTAACCAATAAACATAATGCAGTTGTGCGGCAATTTCAGACGAAAAATATGAATGCGTTTTATTTCTTTTTATATATCATTGGTTTGGAAAAATCGACAACGGGAGTTTAGAACGTTCGGACACATAATTTCGTCTTCAACACCTGCATTATCATTTCGATTTTAGTGGAATGACAGTAGTATACGAGTGCAGTTGCGAAGGGCGATCTTTCTATACTAAGCATATCACTGCTATTCTATAGTGGGCGCCAGAGCTTATATTTTGACATTGAAGCAGTCACAGGGAAAATACAAAAAGAAACACCGGAGTAAATCATCACATGAAGTGGTTCTTAGTACGGAAAGGAACGTAAAGGAACTGCGCATTGACGTCTGTGGCATCCGTGACAGTCTGAGCCCAGTACCGTACGCAGATGAGTGTTTGTTTGTTGTTTTGTTGAAACGCATAACACAAGTGTTGCTTTCCTGAATAAATAATCTTTGTGCCATCCACGTTCTCGAACCACAACACTGGTTATATCTAGGATGTTGTTATCAATTGTTTCATGGATATGCCTTTGGAAAAGTTCCGACCACTCGTGAAAGTGTTCACATCTTACTTGCTAAGTAATATCCACATACGGTGGGCGTTCTGATTCTGAGGCGCTTGCAGCGTTTCTGTAAACCTGCATGCTTTTTGACAGCCTGAAATGTAAGGTGGGATTTTGCACCGTTGATTGGACGGATGCTTCAGGTTGACGGAATCAGTCATTCTCCGGACTTTTAGACGAGATCTAATTGCGAAACATCTGGACTTCGACTGAATTCCAGTCAGCGACGGAAACAACATGCCCAAACACGGCAAATGTTGTACAAGCTGAGCTATGAAGTCACGCCGGAAGCTGACAAATTTAACATTCGGACCTAGTTACCCACCCAACCAACCGTGTCGTATGGAATCCACCAAATGATCCAGCCGATTGAATGCTCAGGCAAGATTTCTCGATCAGTTCACGGTGAAGTCCACCAACGCCACCGATGAGCATTGACACTGAATTACTGATAAGTAGTTTGGCAGATTTGATAATTTAGAAGAGACCCGATCGCGAAAAGTCTGGACTTCGGCTGGACTCGAACCAGTGACGGAAATCTTTTAGCTTCCGGTGTGACTTCGTAGCTCAGCTGGTAGAGCGTTTGCCATGTTTTGGCATGTTGTTCCACTCGCCGGTTCGATTCCAGCGGAAGTCCAGATTTTTCGTAGCTGGGTCTCTTCTGAATTATCAAATCTGCCAAACTGCTTATCCTTCGGACTGTCGATTGCTGATTCGACTGTGTGTATGCCATCACCTTATTCATTCATTTGCTATATACATCACTTCATTATAGAACTGTCTTCCAATACGCTATACTTCTTACTCCCTCGATTAAAAGGAAGTTTTATTTAATGACTGGTGTGTCTCTACTCAGGCTACGACCTGTTTGTGTATACTACCGAAATATCGTGGTATTGATTACCAGGTTTTATTATTTGACGACGTGTAAAAACATCTGTCATGGTACACTCACGTGTGTCGTATAACAGGCAGCTTCGTTTATGAGTAGTATGGTGTGCATATTTGGGAACTAAAAGACAAGTATCAGTGCCAGGAGACGATGGACTCGAGCTGACTATAGGAATCGTGTGTACGCACTATGGGGGACGTACTGTCAGGACGAACGGCAATGTACTGCTGCCCAATGTACGTGAATACACGTTAGCCGTGCAAATGAGTGTACGCGTTCGTCATCCTATGTTTTAGCATAGCCTGTACGGTTTTCTGTGCGATAATCAGCTTTGCAAGCCAAACCCTTTTTTACGGTCACAACACCAGCATAGCTTTGTTGTGTTGCATGAGAAAAGTTGTCACTTTTTTCTTGGAACCTTTGGACAGTAGACGTTTCTGGATGGTGTGAATTTATTACCTATGTTGCAGCCAAATACCATGCTTTCAGTGACCTACAAAATTAAATTACTGCTGCATTCTCTGGGCAGTGGGAGCCAACGATATTTTGGTGCACTACACATAAGCAGTAAAGAGAATATTACTGA
This sequence comes from Paragonimus heterotremus, assembly GCA_013368495.1. NCBI lineage: Eukaryota > Metazoa > Platyhelminthes > Trematoda > Plagiorchiida > Troglotrematidae > Paragonimus > Paragonimus heterotremus. Next base: position 24,981 of record LUCH01005446.1, on the reverse strand, counting down.
CGCACTGACCGAGTTGTGAGGAACACGCCAACATACTTACACTACGAGTTACTGTTTCACGAAGTTACATCAAGCTCCAGATTAAAGTATAGACTTCATTGCAAGCAATCAACAAGCTGTGCCTGATTGCCGTTACAACCAGATTTTAGCCACCGAATTCGACGAATTAATATTTCTACATTGCTTGATTTCGGATATCAGAACGAAGTAGCACATGAAAGTCTACTGTCATGAAATGAATCTACTTTGACTTTGGAGAAATCTTACATAATTGCTCGACAGCATTACTAACCAGTTAACCATGTTTTCATAGCAGACGAACACAGATGTTCTTCAGGTTGTTGCCAGATCAACTGATGGACCACTTAAAATCTCTAGCAAATCATTTATATGCCATCGATGTGGTGGCCGGCACTCTTCGGCCAACGTGTGCCGCCACAAGGAGACACATTGTCACGCGTGTGGAAAAACTGGACATCTGGCTCACGTGTGTCGCACGATAGTTTGTCGATTGCAAAAGTATAAACCACCGTAAAATCCGTCGACGATGCCACTGAAGGTGACCCCAAGTTTAGCAAAGTTTGGTATACTATGCTTGATAACTGTTATCGACATTAATCCTATAAGATGCAACTGAAAATCGAGGGACAACCCATTCTCATGGAGTTTTATACCGGAGCTTCCGTAACGATAATAAGTGCTGCATCTGTCAAAAATTTGCCAAAAATTTCCGTTTGTCAGTTGATCCTACGCACATATACTGTACATCCGTTTTCTATATTGGGAAAATGTACCGTTCTCGTTCAGTATGGCAGCGGAAAGCGAACTTTACCAGTTTACGCTGTGTCTCAAAATTGCCCTAATCTATTGAGGCGGAATTGGACCGAATGTCTGCCAGGTACGTTAGATACCGTTAAAACCGTCGCAGAGCAGCCGAAACTTGCGGAAATTCTGTTTGAGTATTCCGGTGTGTTTGAGGCTAAACTTGGTAAATATAATGGACTTGAAGCCAATATAAAACTGACTACCAATTTCCAACCTCAGTTCTTCTAAGCACGGATCTTGCTGTACTCCTTGAGAGCAAAAGCCTAACAGGAACTGACTGGAATACAAAACGAAGGTAACATTATCTCTGTTCAGCATATCGAATAGGGGACCTCAGTCGTTCCTGTTGTCAAACCATATGGATTTTTGCGAATCTGTAGTGATTATAAATTAACCGTAAACCGCTTTTCTGTACTGGACAAATACCCACTTCCCCGAATAGAGGACTTGTACGCTACACTCGCCGATGACGAACGGTTTCCAAAAATTGACCTTAGTCATGCTTACTTCCAAGTGGAATTTGATGAATTCTGTCATGTTTGCACTACACTTATTACAAACACGGGCCTTTTTCAATACTCATGATAATCTTTTGGTATTAATTGGGTCCCGGCAATTTTCTGAAGGATTATAACAACTTGGTAAAATTGTTCCCTTCACCTGTACATATTCAGATGGCATCCTTATCACTGGGTCCACAGCATCCGAACATTTACACACACTGACTAGCGCTTCACTGTCTTCAGCAAGTCAGATTCAAGTTGAAGAAGTCGAAATTTGAGTTCTTTGCTGACCGTTCATTATCTCGGACACCGACTTGTCAAAAATGTTCTGCATATGTTGAATGACAAACTGCAACCCATTCTTGGTGCACCGGAATTTAGAAACAAAGCTAAGCTTCGTTCATTTTTAGGAATGCTGACACATTGTCGCCGTTTCCTGTCGAATGTTTTCACAACACTTTCACCCCTGTATAGATTGGTACACAAAAATATACCCTTGGGCTTGGGGCATGTTCAGGTGTTTGTTGATGCAAAAATGAAACGGAGCACTTCTTCACTTCTCATCCGTTACGAGTCACGTAAACCACTAATATTGAAATGCGATGCTTCCCCATCGGGGTTGGAGCATGTGGCAAGCCTGTGGGAAAAGTGATCGATCAACTTGTGAAGAACAGATACTAACACCCCTGCAATCTTCGTCTTGGGCTACTTCCATCGTGACTCCGTTTGAACGTGACGGTAAAAACGCCTCAAATTTGCGGTGATTACCGACTCATGCTCAGCAAATTCCTTTTGCCGAGGTATTGTGCCACTGTTGAACCAGAGGACATTCTGCATCAATTTCATGATTCAAAATATTTTTCCAGTTTTGATTTGAAATAAACATTTTAGCGGATTTCGCTTGACGAGACTTCCAGAGTTCTGACGACCATCAATACTCCTGTCGAATTGTCTCGGTATAATTTTCTGTCCTTCGGTCGGAATGTATCACCTGCTCTATTTCAGGATGTTATGAACACCATTACTGCTAATCTATAGGGTGTTTCCATTTTCCAGGATAATATTACTGTGCATGCTCCAACTATGCCTATTCATGATGAACGATTGTATGCTTTACTCGAGCGTTGTCGCTCCTTAATCATTGCCAGTAATTCTTCCAAATGTATGTTTGGTACCTCCAAGTTCTCATGTTTAGGGTTTCTTGTTGAAGAGAATGGTTATCGTCCTGATCCCGATCGTTTTTTACTTCTATCTAGAGCATCCACTTCAAAGACTTTTAATGAGTTTCGTTTCTTAATGGGTTCTCTTCAGTGTTATTCTCTAATCATTCCCGATTTCGCCGATAAGACAAAACCTTCGTTTGATCTTCTTCCTCGATATAATTTTGTTTAGACTGACATACACAAACGAACTCTCCGAGTTCTGTTGAGGCTTTCGTCTTCCGATGCAGTGTTACTTACGTTCTGTCCAAGATTACCGTTAACCTTGATTTCTGATGCGTCACCAATGGGTATTGCAGGTTTGCTAGAACAACTGGGCTGTCCTGTTATTTGCCTTTCTAGACGCCTCAATTCAGCAAAGCGTGGACATGCGCAAACATAGAAAGAAGCATTAGTGGTTTACTTGTCGATCACCAGACTTCACAAATACTTGTTCGGTGTTGATTTCACTATAGCTATTGATCATGAAGCTCTTGAAATCATCAATAATCCTAATAAATTCCTTGCCAATTCTTCTTCGGCCATGGTTTGGCGATGGAGTGTTACCTTGGCTGCGTACTTTTATAACATTTAGCATCGCAGTGCAACATTCATTCCTCATGCTATCTATCTCGGTATGTCGGTTCCGGTGAGGGTGGTGATTCAGACTGTTTATTGACTCAGTCACTTCCAATCTCTCGTTCTGATTTGATTCGTGACACTCGAAAATATCACCACGCAATTTTTCCTTCATCACGTACTGGCTAGAACTGAGGTGTCCGGCGAAGATTTCCTGAATTCTACAAACGTCGAGACGAAGTCTCTGTTACTTCCGATGGATTATTTTGTCTTCGTCATAGAATTGTTATTACTCCCATATTACGGTCCACTGTACTAGAAGATCTACACTACGGTCATTTAGGAATTGAAATAATAACATCATTGACCTGTCTGACTTGTTGGAAGCCAGAATTGAATGCTTATCTGTGTAACGTTTCTAAAGGTTGTGCTCAATGTGTATACAAAACGCAATCGTGACCAACAAAATAGACACCTTGGCCAACGACTTGTGAAGCCTGGCGACCATTTCAGTCCATTCTTGGATAAATACTATGCCTCGATTATCCTTGATTCATATTCACATTTACCTGGAGTTTATTTCACGTCGTCGGCAACTGCGGACTTCGCTCTGATCGCACTGCGAAAAAGGTTCAGTCGGGAAGAAGTAGCATGTACGTTGGTCAGTGACAATGCACAGAACTTTGAAGGCTAGCTGAAGAAAGTAGGATGTTAACATTTGCTCACTACACAGAAACATCCTCAAACTAAGGGTTCCGCTGAGAAATTCATGCGTATTCTGAAACGTGCGACCAAGTCTATCAACCCGTCTAATTTTGAAGAACTGGAGAATGATGTGGATAACTTCCTGATGTGATACCGAAACCCTGTCTACTCAACAACTGGGAGCGGTCCAGCTAAGTTGTTCAAAAACCGTGTTCTCCGAACCAACATCCTTAGTATGGAATCAGCTGAAGTTGTGTATCATGGTGGCAATGACCCTCGGTCATCTGGAGGAATTGTGCTTAATAAATTGAGTACTCTTGCAGTGAAGATTAGCGATCGTATTGTGCTACTCATACCGCGACTATTCAGTAGTAGGTGCATAGCACATATTTTGACATTGTACAAGCTACAGGAAAAATGCAGGAAGGAGCATCAGGGTGCAGCATCGCCCATAATGGTCCCTGCTACTTAATGGTACTGAGCATTGACGTCTGTGGCAGCCGAGACGGTCTGAGGCCGAATACCGCGTGCAAATGAGTGGTTTTGTTTCCGGTTTTGTTTAAATGCTTAACCCATGTGTTGCTTTGTCGAATAAACAACCCTTGTGCCATCCGCGTTCTCGGATCACAACACTCGATTGTGTCGCACACTTTATTTATATGATGTGTCTGTCTATCGTAGACACATCGATCAACCTGTCCATAATTTACCTATTTCTACCCCTGCAGTGTCTATTACTAATACTGATGTTTCTGAGTCTATTCCGTGTTCGGTTTAGGGTGCTGCTGAAAACGAATCACCACAGTTACAACTGTATGAACACCTCATAAATAAACAACATAGAAACTATAACACTGCTGACGCATTTAAACTGTGGCAGATTGTCACTAAACCCATTTCTCATTACTGTTGTTTTATTACATTTTTGACAATAAGCTGTACAAATGCGCTCCAGAGATAAATACTTGATTTGGTTAGTTCGGATGTTATTATTACGGCGTCGAAACTAGCTCTGGTTTTGAGCTAAGTTAATTGTTTCATTTCTGTATTTCCGGAACAATCACAGAGCTGTATTTTGTCATCGAATAGAAGATATTTCTCTCAGACCAGTCGCTTTTGCCCCACAGACTCTATAATAATTTGAGAAAAACTATTCCCCACTAGACAAGGAAACCTTGGCAGTAATTTTCAGCGCCAAACGCTTTCATCAATATGCCTTAGGACAGTATTTTGAAAGCCACACGGACCACAAGCCGTTGTTGACATCACTGGGGAAAGGAGAGATGAAGTCAGCATATTTCTCCTCGCAGAATGCAGAGGTGAACATTACTTCTAAGTGGCTATCACTACAAACTTCGTTACGTCACTGGAGCAACACTACGGTTGATTCTTTGAGCCGTCTTCCTCTAACCAGCCGGACGAAAAAATCGAATGAACTACCTGAATTAGTCAACTCCTTGGAACACTTGGACACAATGCCGATTCGGAGTGAGCAGATGATGGTTAACGGATCACGATCCAATGCTGTCGAAAGTAAAACATTTTTTGACAATCGGGTGACCTGTGGAAGTAATTCCTAAGTTGAGGCCAGTTGTAACTGGATCTACGACATACAAGCGCGTATACAGTTAACAGAATAACAGTTAACGAAACGACCGATAACGGAACGACGGACAACGAAACCAAGGTCAATGGTAATGGACAACGGAGTATGGAGTATACGCGTTCAGCTAGTCTCTTCCCGGCCAACTCATCCACCCGAGACAACCGCATGTACACAGGGAATGGACTGGTCTTCAAACAGAGCTACTTTATTTCGCTCAGCCCGAAGACCAAGGCCGTAAACCAACTCGCATTTATAGGGTCGCATGAATGAACTAAACGTAAGTCCAGACAGTGCCGAGTAGGCGTGTATTGGGGATGACAGCAACAGTTGCTACGATGGCTGAGGGCGTTCGTGAAGACAGTACGTGAAGAAGTACACGATCGTGGTGACGGTGAAGGTCACTGACATGTGTACTTCGTGAGTTCTTGTCACACCATATTTCCGAGGAACTAACGCCTTCTTCGGCAAGGCCATTCACAATCCAGAAGGATTTATTAAGTTTACACGGTGGTTGTATTTTTTGGGGCTCTGGAATAGTTTCGCCGCACAAGGTGCAACAACAGTCGTTCAGAGAATTGTATAATGCCCATCCTGCAGTAATAAGAATGAAGGCCCTGGGGAGAGTTTTCTGCTGGTGGCCGAACACAGATTTAAATATTGAACAATTTATGAAGTTATGTGTGGTACGGCAGAAGTACCAACAAAATAATTCCCCCGCATCAATACACCCTTGGCGTTGGCCGGAGAGACCATGGCAACGACTACACGTGTTTGAATAGTGAAATCAGAAGCCCGGTTTTGCAAGATGGTAGTGCCATTTCGTATGTTCTCGTCAGTTGCTACACATAACAGCGGTAAACATCAAAAAACAATAAAGCGAATTAAGTTCATATATCTAGTCAGTGTATACACTCATCTGTCATTGGTCAAAACCATGGCAGACGGAGGTTCAAGGTTAACAGCCTTTGCACACAGATGGCTGGCTTGCTACGCATGACAAGCAGTGCCTCGAGTGACTTGAGGATGACGAGCTTGTGATGACGCAAAACCGGTCTTCTGATTTCACTATTCAGATTCGTAACTGGGGAAGGATGCTTTATATTTCTGAGACTACACGTGTGTTACTTTGGCCCAGTTAGTGGTCTGATGTATTTGCTTGTAATCGACGCCGACTCTAAATGGACTTATGTCTATCCCGTTGCAAATGCTGATTCACAGTTCACGATATCAAGAATGCGGTCTTCGTTTGCGACATTCGAAATACCGAAGAGAATTTGTACTGACAACGGAGCTTCTTTCTTTAGTGAATAACATAATGTCTGCACCTTACCACCCTACGTCACATGGTCCGGTTGAATATGCGGTTCAGATTGTCAAATGAGGCCTCTTCAAGCAGCGTTTTAGAACGGTACAAACTAAACTAAATTTGTTTTTATTCACACATAGGACAACTCCAACTGAGTCCACAGAAAAAGCCCCTGCGGAACAATATCAATTTTTTTTTACAATCCTCGCAGCTATGTCAAAACAAAACAAGGGATGTGTATCAGATTGCATGACAGAATAGACATACAGGTGAAAGTGTCGAATCCAGTCCATACTAGGTTACCGCACGAGGCAAGTTGGCAATTAGCTATAGTCATTGGCCCTACGGGGAATCATTCTGATCTGTAACTGATTGATGGCGGTATTGCGTTTCCACATTCCGGTCACGTCCGACATGGCACCACGGAGGCGCTTGAGCTGAACAGGTTGATAGAGATTGTCGATACGCTGACAGATCCAGATCGGTCTGTTCCGACACACATAACTACTACATATAAGCCAGCGGAGCTCTGACGGTCGCAACATCTGCCGAAGCTAGTAGACCGATATCAACTTGGGACTTATCATGTTTGCTAAGAGTGAGAGGGATATTACAAATGCAGTGTCAGATTGCCTAATTGACATCCGTCCTATTGGTCAGAACTGATCGTTACAAGTTACCTGCTTCCGGGTTGTCGTGCCTCTCTGTGTGTGTCATTAAACCGATAAGGTGAAACTTGTTCTGCGTCTCTACTAAGCCTACGGACCGTGTGCATCTACTACCACAGTGTCCTGTTATCGATTACTAGGTCCTGTTAGCCATTACTTAACATTCCACAGGATTGATTGAGGCGGACGCTACATCTGATCAATGTTCAAGCACAATTTACGGGATCGTGGTGGAACACATCGTTACAGATCATGGAATACCACGAAGTACATTTACTGATCTAGGCCCTCGTTCCGAAAGTTAGGGGTTCTGGAAATGTTTAAAGCATTTGGGAATCAGGGAATTTCCCACAACATCATACCACCACCAATCATACGAACTAACGAAGAGGCACATTGTCACAATCAAGCAGAGGTTGGCGGAAAAAGCTTAGAATTGGACAGAGATAGTACCGTTGATTTTCCTAGCCAACCGCTATTTACCACAAAAAATAACGAAGAAATAGCCGTTCGATTTGAAGTATGGACGCCTGCAACATATGTCAATCGATCAGAAAATTGGCTTCTGGGGGTAAACAGTGGATGTATGAGCGCGAGTAGACACAAGCGAGGAGATCGGCCAGTCAGAGGCTGCAAATTGCACAGGGAACTTCCAAGAGGCAGTCGACCACCAAGTTGTCCAACCTACACGTTCTGTTTGAGCCTGCTTCGAAGGTTAGGCACGGGGACTCGTTCAGTTTGAGACCAATGAAATATAGTGTATATCTAACAAAATGAATGGGACTTGTATGTAGTAGTGGAACGTCATGGTCTGATATACCTTATTAAAAATGAGGAACATCAGAAACGAGTTCACGGAAGCCAGCGAATAGTATGACAACCTGATCAGAAGAGGACGCACAACAGGTGTGTCAACGTCACCATGGCCGGTACGCAGAAATCCTGAGTGAACTTTGCTGTAACTGGAACAATCTTTACAGAGGGAAGCGTATAGTAAGGATGAACCATTACATTATGCCACTCGTGAGCAGTCAGGCGGAGACAAATATTTAGATATGAAAGTAATCAAGAAATACCACAAAAAGCTTCAGAGTACAGCTGATCAAAAACTAGTATTTCCCACATGTGTACTTGTTAATGGAAATTATGGCGTTTCGGGATAATTGCTGAATGAAAATTAGAGTCTGTGTTCGAAGTGGTGCTGGAGCATTCACCACCTGTTGCTATATTCTGGGAAATCAGTCCTCGATACTTTTTCGTTCTGGACTCACGGTACTAGCAGGGCGCTGATTGATAGATTTCGTGCGGCGCACAGTCTCGTAGATTTGCAAGGCAGCCCCATGTGTGAGGATATTCTTCTGAAACACGTTCGTGAAACACAAAGAAACATGCAATCCAGTACAGTGAGGAACTGAAGGACAAATAGAAGTCCCCATTTATCGTAGGATTAAGCGGTGCAGTTAATTGAAAGACAGTTCCACAAGATGGTAATATGAATGACAAATGAATGGATGAGGCAATGGTACACATACAGTCCAGTCAACAGTTGACAGTCCGATAGATGACTGATTTGGTCAACCTGAAGCGATCTAATGGCACGTGCGTGCGGCCAAAACGACCCGGAATTGTAGCCAATAAAATGTAAAGCAAGTAAGTTGTCAAGGTGAATCCCGGCCAGTGGGGGGGCAGGGCGTTTCCCTCCAGGGACTGATGAACCGTATCAGCCAGTTCTACCGAAGTCATCGGACGTGCGATGAGAGTAATCTTGAGCTGTTTCTCTACCGCTGGTGATACGCTCTTCATGAACTGGTCCGTCAGCATGCGCCGTTTCGGATCATTGTCCAAATCCTGCACGGCTCTTGGTAACGTGGCCTGCAGCAACAGGGCATAAAACATCGTCGTCTCCGGAACAAGCCGGTCGTCCTTAAGTCACCGCATCATCTCCTGGCAATCGGCATGACTGCCGAGCCGACGGTCGACACAGTCTTTGCGGTAGCTCACCCCAATTTTGAATGGCCGCCATTTTCGCACCGTGGGTGTAAAGTTCGACTCCGCCCGTTAGGTTCTCGAACTCCGTCAGAAAACTCCGGATTTCCTCATTGTCGAACGGCTATGGTAACAAAATGTTCGACTCCAATCATGACCACATCACCAGTTGTTATGAACGATGGATTGTTTATCCGGAATGTGGTGTGTTTCCAAACCACTCCTGAAAATAATTGTCGTTTGCACCAAACAACAATCGCCTAACGCCACACTTGTCACTAACAAGTTTACATCTGAAAACTATCAATTCTCGCTCAGGTACACCCCGGTGTTATTTGTGTTTATCCCGGTTGCTGTAGTACCTACAGACCGGTTTCCGCTTGATCACCCATCAGTAGTGTGATGTGATCGTTCATCCTCACTGCACTCATGTTTCGTTTGCAATTTCGGACAATCTGAAATATTCACGTACGCTGATGTCATATATGCATTTATATGCATAGTGCCAGCGAACTGGACCTATCTCTTATTTTGTACATCCAGCTGGTGATTAGTTACACAGCCAAGTACTATATTGTGTTACGGATGTGCATACTGCACTCTTGTGTAAATTTCAAAACATGTGAGTAATGTATATTGGATTGTAGTTTAAGCTCTAGAACTAGAGTGTCTTATACAGAGACTGCTTCCAGCATCGGGCCCTTCTGGCCTGTTCATAATAGCCCCACAGGATGCTTCCCACTTAAAGCAATGGATTATTGTGATATATCTGGAAAGTATACACTGCAAACTGACATCATTTGTTACGTTCACAGGAAACCTAGAAAGACGGCTACCGATATACCATCGGTTGATAAACTGCTATCAGAAGTCAACGTAATCTTACTTGGTTAATCAGACTGCAATTTGTACATCCATACGCGTTCACAGCTGTTGCATTTTACTCAGTTTGACCAGCCGGTAACCGGTTGGTCTGTAGCTTATAATAAACCAGTCAGACAATTAACGAAGGGAACCAACCACTAGATGTACACAACCTACCCGTTTCCTTTCGCCGACATTACTTCGAGATGAACCTGGTTAAAGTTTTAATTCATCACCAGTTCTAATTAGTTTCGGTCATTCCCTCATTGTTCAGCCTGTCCTATAAAGGATTTTGCAAACCAAAAACATGACCGTATGTATGCGCATGTTGTCATTGTCTTAAATAACGTTAAAACCCGTCCCAGGAATGCATAAGTCTTTGATTTTCCTCTCGTACAAACGTGTAAGCTTAAACCCATATAATGATCAGGTAAATATGCAATGCATTCTGTCAATCAACTTGACTGAAGAAGGTTATTGTAGTTTGCTTCTGATTTTTGATCACCCGTTATTATCCGAGGCCTCACTTCTCGTTTGTTTCTAGGCGTTATCTTTATTCGTTTATCACACTGTTCACCAATTACGGACCAACTCGGTGCTGGTATACGAAAAGAAAACCATGGTCCCATTTCTGCCGAGTCAAATCCATAATTTGTGTCGTGCCAACCCTTCAAGAAGTACGTTTTGAGCTTTTTATATACTCACATTTTTGATAACCAGACAGCAACTGACTAAGTGTGTTTGAATCACAAAGTGATGAAATTGACCATGATCTTTTGAAAAGTTTGTTAATCATGACAAATCCATGTAAATCGAAAAAATCTATTGATTCACTTTCGTAGTTACGACTTGGGTATTCGATGATCTGACGTGGTTCCGAACACTGAATTACTGCGGCGAGCGGAGACGACATGGATGGAAGCCCTGTTGATGCTGAATCAGCCTAGTTGGCTGGGTCACATCCGTCGGATGGGCGATGACCGTATTCCAAAGCAGTTGCTGTATGGACAACTAAAATCAGGTAAGCGAAATCCTGGTGGTCAAACGCGGAGATACCTGGATGCTGTACAGGTAAGTCGTTCACGTCGTAAAATTGATTTTAGATGTGGGGAAGACTGTGCTGAACCGGAAAGTCGGGAGAAAAACGATTCGGACGGGCGTCTGCGAGTTCAACGTGCAGTTGTTGCACGGCCGAGAACGAAAGCGCGCGGTACACGAGGGAACCATCGGTGCTATAGGTCGTGGTGACATAATGTGTGCGATGTGTGCGGCCGCGAATGCGCTGGCCGTTTGGGATTAGTAGGTCACTAACGTACTCATAATGCACCGTCGGCAAGGAGACAACGATTACGTTAGGCTCAGGTAGGTCATATCAGTACATCCAACCTATTTTTGTTATTGATTGGGTCGATCAAGGTCATGGTCGTTGGGCAACTAATCCGCTCCTTTTATCTGAAACTTGGGTGTCGGTGATCTTCTACCCGTTCTTTTCTTCGGCCTTGTTGTGTATTTTATGGTAAATCTTCTGCATGCTCTTTTTGTAGTCTAATCTGAATTTTGTTCTTCATTTGTATTCTCTCTGGAATGCAGTAACAAACACTCGTACACTTAAATGCTTCTCGGATAGCACTTCACATATCTTTCCCCTTGGTATAGATCTTGCCATTACAGTCCCTCTGTCGGTTTATTTTCCGAGAGATAAGGGTTTCCTTTTCATGCTAGCCATTCAATTGGCTAACTAGCATTGGCCGACTGGACACAAAGGCCTCACTCACATACCTGCTGGTCTTATTCCTTCGGGTTTACACAGAGTGTGTGGTATGTGAGTGGAACCGCAAGTGGTGCAGAGCAAGCCACTTTGGGTGATGGATTGAAGTACAGGCGTCCTTTGGCTTCGGTCACTCTGACAGGCTACTCTGTTTCGGATGCCGCTGACCGTGTGTTAAAGCCGTTCTTTGAGCCCTCCGGTTTGGATCCGGAGTATTTCACCCTGGTGGACATTCGTGAAATGATCGATATATGTTAGCTTACGTCATCGTCAGCCGGGCAACCGATAAATGTGCGTTATCTTTGTTTGCTTTGTGTATTCATTGAATCTTCGTCCTCTCATTTTGCAAATTCCAACCCATCAGTTTGCGCAGGCCTACCCCTGTGCACACCATCCCTTGTTGAAACCCAGTGTACCTTCTTGAGGCATCTTAATTCGACAAGGAGAAACGTGAAGGTTAAATCGTGGCATTTAAAACAAGTAAAGTTCATTTTGGAGTCGCACAGGATGAAAACAGCTGTTTGTGATAGAGGATTTGCACACGAATGCCAGAGAAAAATACCCCCCCGAGCTACGATTCCTCCAGATGAAATGAAGAGAATTTCATATTTTTAGAGATCCGTTTTCCAGTTGCAACAGCCTGTTTTGTTTACCAAAGTGATCCACATAGTTGAGGAAGATGAAACAAAACTCAGCATACATCTCCACCACTGGAGCAGGTGACTACATGGATTTTTTCTTGTTACTTCTTCCAAAATGCCATGCCAAAGACTTCATCCAGAAATCTTCTGAAAGCAGATTTTAACGCATTAAGAATAATCTTAAGTTGACCTGAAGAAAATCCTAGGGATTTGGTTGTCGACCAGGTTATTCTTTCCTTATCATCACTAGATGGCCGCCAAAGAGGGATTTGCGACTCTTGGGATGAGGATAAAAGAACTTTTCCCCACCTCGACAAGCATGTCTTTCAAGCGCTCTACGGGGCCTATATAAGACCATTGCTTGAGTATGCTAATCATGTCGTATACACCGACTTGGAGAATTACGTACTCCCCATCGAGCGTGTCCAGCGTGTAGCCACCAAAACGATCACCGGCCTAATGCATTTCTCTTATGAGTGTCGTCTTGAATTTATTGATCGTTACCCAATTGAATTTCGAAGACTCCGCGGCGAATTCGTCCTTACGCACTTTTTTCTTCAGCACAGGACTCATGCATTAGCTGTTTACCACAGTAGTTGATAACAATCGAAGGGGTCACGACAAGAAGCTCTGTAAGCTTCGACCCCGGACCTTTCTTAGGCAACAGTTCTACTTTTACGAGGTTATCAATCACCGGAACGACCTTCCATTGGAGATTGTTAGCTGCTCTTCTGGGTACCGATTCAAAGTGTCATTAGACTCCCACTTACTTAAGAAGTTTTTAGATTCGTATTCTACTCTGTTCTTAATACTCTCTGTAACCCCCAAGAGCTGTGCTATAGTATGTTTTCAGTGACTTCCCCTCAGGTCAACAGAATACCGCTGGATTCCGAAACGGACAAACTGACTGGATCCCGGTAACATGAGCCTCCAACCTCAAACCCGTGAACAAATCTTTGAAACCGCTGAAATCCAACAATCGTTACTTTACAGCTAATAT